>KQ991660.1:66270-83812 GCA_001598015.1 Dorcoceras hygrometricum
CCTCTGTTATTTTGTTCTACTAGCAGCCTTAACAGTTGTGTGATATTAGCATTATTATCACTATCAGTTTCTTCTAAAGGAATACTTCGTCTAGTTCTTCCTCTTCCTGCCATTCTATATTCTATAGCCCGTAATCCACCACATACATATATCAGAACATGCTAAATAATTTAAAGACAATGCTCTGAAAATAAACTCACAACTTAGAGGAACAGAAGATGAACTTTGATCCAGCTGATGGTGCGTGTGTTTATCTTAGGAACGTTGCTCTGATACCATGTTGTGACGCCCGAACCCACGGGAATCACGAATTGGGGAGTAAATAAAAATTTTCGAAATAAAAGAAGGCTAAAAGATAATTTGTTATAAGCTGTATATCTTATAACTCAAAAGAATCAAAACACAAGACAACTCAAAGACTAGCAGATACTTATTTGCGCGCCAACTACTGAAGACATTTGCGGAAAACAGTTTTTCTTTGATAATTGCAATTGCGATTTACAACAGCTGTTATTCTATGTAAATATACAACCGTTGCAACTGATCTAATACAGTATATTCTAAACAAAATACATCAACTGAGACACGGAAAACGTAGGCCTTGGATAAACACAACACCACCCAGTAGCTGATTTCAAGTTTCACCTTCTGTTCGTTCTCCAGCTGTCGCACCTGCACCATTATAAAAGCTAGTGAGCCTAGGGGCTCAGCAAATAAAACCTGAATAATAACAAGTTTAAATACGCAGGCAGACATCTGTTCGATACAAACATTTCATAAACATTTCTTTCTTTAAACGTGGAGACAGGGGTTAATAGCCCAGATCTCATCATCAATATCTTTTCTTTAGATTTATGGTATATAAGCTCCTCATTGTCCGTGTTGCACTTTGATCAAAATGACTTCCGATATAAGTTTTAGCATATAGCTCATATGAAAGGGCAGTCGACATCTAGACAACGCTCACCCTTCTCCTTGTTGACCGTCAACTATCTATGCCATAATCTTAAAATAAACTTTGTTCCATTAACATCCTTTCTTCTTTGAAATTTCTTAAACATCATCAGGTTCCATCATTTAAAACTCTCGCTAACCATTTTTAAAACTTTTACTGAGTATCGAATTTGACTTTAGGAAACATAACATTGAAATGAGACCAGTCGCAAGAGAAACCAGTCGCAAAGAATAGGAATCAGTCGTAAGAAAATGGAACAGTACTTATGAAACAAAACAGATTTCTACTGTTCGCAAATATCGCTAAAAAAAACCAGCTGGAATGAACAGAAACCAGCTGCAAGATCTTTTACTAAAACAACGTATTAAATGAAACGATGTCGTTGAATTAAGTGACAGATATGATGACGTAAGACTATCTGATGATATTTTGTAACTTAAGGGAACGACGTTGTTAGTGCATCAACCAGTCGTAAGTAAAAATGTTAAACAACCAGTCGCAAGAAAAGCGCTAACATTTATAAAACTAGACGCAATGAAAAGTACCAGTCGCAAGACTAATACCAGCTGCAATGAATAACCAGTCGCAATTAACAGTACTTTAGAAACAAATAATGCAACTGCTGAAATTTGACAATAAAATGCATCTGCTGATGAACAGTGCATCTACTGGATTTTAATAACAAACATGCACCTGCTGGTGAACAGTGCATCTGCTGAATTTACGAAAACATTGCAGCTGCTGGATTTTAACAAGGAAATGCAACTGCTAGAATAAAACTGGGTATATGTAACATCAAAACAACAACTAGGCTATCAGCCGTTGCCTATCAAACAAAACTTCATAATGATTCGACTAGCAACTACCGATTACACCGTTATCAAATTCTGATATTACAACTACTAAATTGAAGAACATTCATAAACATTCTGGGAATAAACTCGAATTCTCAGCACTTTAAAACGTCATAAACTTTCTGGAAAACATTTTGGAAGCCTCATAAACATCAAAACATCATTTTCGAACCCATCTTCTTTCCCTTGAACATGTGTAAAATCATTTTAAACATACAGGCAATCAGATCCATAAAAACATCAATATATACTTCAAATGGTGTAGCAAAGGATCAGCTTTTACTTGCCTTAAACAAAGCTTTGCGACGGCAACCAATTCCTGCAGAAATCTTCTCTTTGAGTAACGCACGAACTCTTCTGGAAATATTTTGAAGAACACTTCAAGATTTTTCTTTGCAAATGATAAAAATCTTATTTTGAAAACAGGTTTTTATATGAAAGGGATTAGTGGCAAGCTACTTGTAAAATCAAGCATGACACACTTATAAAATTTAGTAAAATTCCCTTCATATCGTTTTAATTTGTAAAACACCAAACCTTTTCAAAAGAAATCATTTGTCCTCCTTAAAATATTTTTCAATCGATTTAAAACCAGCTTGTGCATCACTCTTTGGAGTCATCTGCTGGAATCAGCCGCAACGCATCTTATGTTCTGAAATCAATGAATCAGCAAATACATAACATTTAAAATTGCCAATTTGGCTCATGAGATCAATAAAATGCATAAATGTGGTCATATGGATTTTGGGGCGTTACAACCAGTGTGATACACAATGCTTATGAGTCGATGAAGTATGATGACCAGACCTTTGGGCAACTGAACCAAAAAGGCAAAGCTGGTGTAAGGCCCCGTGCTAATAAACAGAGATTATAGCACAATTAAGCACATAATAGCGGAAGCATCTTAAAAATTATTCGAAATTATTTGGGCCTGAACTCAAAATCATCATTCAAAATATTCATAATCAAAATACGAGTTGACTCAAACTCATATAAAACAGGTAACATCAAATCTCAAATCAAATACAGATCCCCAATACAATAAAACACGGGGCATCCCCCGGTTCAATACATATCATAAAATAAACTAGGACTCAAAATCGACCAGCTGGCACTCCACTCGATCCAGCTTGGTTACCTGAGATCCTGCAAATGGGTAACACAGACCCAAACAACACAAAAGCAGGAAAACAAATACGAGGTCAAGCCTCAGTACGAAGAGCTATCAAAACAGCTAATCATGCAACATGCTATAATCGATGCTATGAAATGCATGAGGGCTATCAAGGATCGGATAGCTAGACCAGTGTATCAACTGGAAAATCATCTCAGTCAAGCCTCTATACCACGAACGATGTATCAACCGGGGAAATCATCGGTGCGTGATTTTCAGAGCCCGTCAGCCCATCACAGCTCGGTGGTAGACACTCGAATCCGGTAGTCACCACTCCGATGATAGCGTTGGACTTTTCAGGCACGACACATCTGTCGGCCAGTCACAACGTGGCTCTTAATCAGGTCATCAATCAATCAATCTGGCTCAAGATGTATGCATGAATGCCAAATCAATATCCAATTCTCAACGCATACAATTCAATACGTGAAAACAGAATGTACAACTCAAACAATTCAACAAACTGTATCACGTAAAAGCACAGAATCACATCAGTAGATTTCATAACATCAATCACAGCCATGTCCATGCTCAAAGCTGTTAAATCCGCTCAATTCGTACCTCGCTGCTAAGTCTACCTCAACAGATTTTACCAAAGGCACGGCAATCCTCAAACCGCGCAAATCAGCTTTCTCCCGGATTCCTCAACCACGGCAGAAGGCTCCTAGAACACAAATCTGTTAAGATACCACGCTACTTAGCACAAATCTGCACGTCTATACAACAATTCCTACGGCCAAAACTCAAATCTGGTTCTACAGGCCTAACAAAGTTCTAACAGCAAATTCTAAGCATAGAACTGCAGGAAATGCTCACCCAAAAGCTGAAATCTGATCGGGCTAATTCCACGAAAAAGTTCGAACAACACAACTACTTCGCCTCTCTTCCTCAAGTCGATCTACAGCCTCAAATGGGTAGCAATCGAAAGGGCTAAACAAGGGGATTTCAGCGCCACTTAACTCGTCAAAAACAAAGGCTGGAAACGACGGTAATCGACGGGAGAAATGTTCGAATGAACAGCCGGTCGAGGGTTTCAACAGATAAGAGGATAAGAAATATCGGGTTGAAAATGTTCTAAGTGTTGCTCAACACTTGTATTTAAATCCTCTATTCAATCTCTATCGAAATAAGACAAATCCCGACTAAAACAGATTCCTGCATCTCTACACATCGCCAAACAGATTTCTCGAAGCAGCACTTATCTCATCAGATTTCAGCGCTAACGCTAAACACCTACACACTAAACCAAACGACATCGTACGCGTGACATCTGAAATGCTCCAGCGTTACATACATCAGATCTCTCAGCGCTCGCACAAGTTCGATCACGCTAAGCGCTAATTCGTCAAGACGATGACGCATCTGAGACATCTGAAACCAACACTAGCGCTCATCACTGATCAGATCTCTCCATGAATTGCTAGCACTACATCAAACGACGTCGCTACAACTTATCAAAATGACGCAGCATCTCTAACACATGTTGACCAACGTTGACATCTAAGAATCCTGCCAGCCACCACTGAAATCCATCACAAGCACGCAGCATATCCTCTAATGTCTGAATGGTCCGCTCAGACTGACCATCTGTCTGTGGGTGATAGGCTGTACTCATAGCCAATCTCAAACCCATCTATGCTTGAAAACTCTTCCACAAACGAGCGCTCAGACTGACCATCTGTCTGTGGGTTAGGCTGTACTCATAGTCCAATACTCAAACCCATCTATGCTTGAAAACTCTTCCAAAAACGAGAAGTGAACCTTGGATCTCTGTCAGACACTATCTAAATAGGAACTCCATGCAATCTAAACACATGGTCGATGTACAGTTTCGCCATTTTATTCATCGAACACCTCACATCATAGGGAATAAAATGGGCTGACTTCAAAAGTCTATCAATCACCACCCAAATAGCATCTCATCCCCTACTCGATCGAGATAGATGAGTCACAAAATCCTTGGCGATGTGCTCCCAATTCCATTGGGGCAACTCCAAACTCTGTAGCAATCCACCAGGTCTCATTCTCTCAGCCTTGACATGCTGGCAATTCATACATCTAGCAACAAAACCAGAGATGTCACTCTTCATGCCTTCCCACCAGTAGTGAGATTTCAAGGCATGATACATCTTCCTCTCGCCCGGATGCACACTATACCGACTACAATGCGCATCGTTCAGAATGGTCTCCTTAAAATCGATCAAGTTCGGAACCACTAATCTTCCTCTGAATCTCAAACATCCATCAGAAGTAACAGAGAAATCATCAGACTGACCACTTCGGGCTTTAATCTTCAACTCATGAACATATGGATCAGTCCTCTGCGCCTCCCTGATGTCACTCACAATCTGCGGTTCTACTTGGATCGAAGAAACCATGAAGTACTGATCACCCGGCTGGAATCGCCAACCAGAAGTACTCAACTGCTCATAGACTTTCGAAACACTCAAAAACGAAAGCATCGCAGGCTGGGTCTTCCTACTCAAAGCATCTGCTACTGAGTTCATCCGCCCAGGCTGATACTGAATCTCACAGTTAAAGTCCTTGAGCAATTCCATCAATCGTCGTTGCCTCATATTCAAATCAGACTGCATGAAGATATATTTCAGGCTCTTGTGGTTGGTGTATACCACAAATTCCTCACCATACAGATAATGTCGCCAAATCTTCAAGGCAAACACTATCGCAACCAACTCCAAATCATGAACAAGGTACCTCGTTTCGTGAGGCTTCAATTGTCGAGACGCATAAGCAATCACGTACACGTTCTGCATCAGAACACATCCCAAACCATTAAGAGAAGCATCGGAGCACACAAAAAATCCTCCGGATCCAGAAGGTAGAGCCAAAACAGGAGCAGTAGTCAACTTCTCCTTCAACGTCTGAAAACTGAACTCGCACTCGTCAGTCCAAACGAACTTCCGATCCTTCTGAATCAATTGAGTCAGCGGCCTGGCTATAGAAGAGAACTTCTCGATAAAACGCATGTAATAGCCAGCAAATCCCAAGAAAGCTACGGATCTCGGAAACATTCCTAGGTCTCTCCCAGTTATGAACTGCTTCGACCTTACTCGGATCCACCGAAATTCCTTGCGCCGAAATCACATGACCCAAAAAGATAATTCTATCTGGCCAAAATTCACACTTGCTGAACTTGGCGTACAATTGCGAGTCTCTCAATCTCTGAAACACCAATATCAGATGCTCCTTATGCTCTCTCAAGCTCCTCAAATACACTAAGATATCGTCTGTGAAGACAATCACGAACGGATCGATGTACTCGCTAAAGACGCGATTCATCAAATCCATGAAAACAGCTGGGGCATTCGTCAATCCAAACGGCATGACCAGAAACTCATAATGCCCATATCGAGTCCGAAAAGCTTTCTTCGCCACGTCAGCATCTCTAGTGCGCAACTGGTGATAACCAGAGTGCAAATCAATCTTCGAGTATACGACCGATCCTTGCAACTGATCGAACAAGTCATCAATCCTCGGCAAAGGATACTTGTTCTTCACCGTCGCTTTATTCAACTGTCGGAAATCCACGCACATCCTCATAGACCCATCTTTCTTCTTCACGAAAAGAATCGCAGCTCCCTAAGGAGACATACTCGGTCTGATGAAGCCTTTCTCCAAGATATCTCTCAACTGATCCTTCAGCTCTTTCAACTCTGTTGGCGCCAACCGATACGGAGCTCTAGAAATCGGGGTGGTACCGAGCACCAACTCGATACTGAAGTCAATCTCACGTCTTGGAGGGAGTCCAGGAATCTCATCCGGGAACACATCGGGAAACTCTCGAACGATCGGAATGTCGCTCAACTCCAATCGGGGATCTTGGGAAATGTCAAGCGCATAAATCATGAATCCAGCATTATCCAGCGATAGCAGGCTAAACATCTCCATGGCGGACACCAGTGGAATCTTCGAGCGTGAATCAGCACCGTAGAACTCCCACTTCTCACCCAAGTCAGGGCAAAATCTCAACACACCATGAAAGCAGTCAACAGTAGCCTTATAGCTAGACAATACATCCATTCCCAAGATGCATTAAAAATCTCTTATTCCCAAAACAATCAGATTAGACACCAACATATGCTCATCAAATCGAAGCACACAATCCAACACCACTTCGCGGGACCACAGACTCACACCAGCAGGGGTAGACACGGAAACAACATCACACAATGGGGAAGAACTCAACCCATGCTCACAAAAAAAAACTCAGAAATAAAGAATGTGATGCACCAGTGTCAAATAGAACTCTCGCAGGATAATCGAAAATAGAGCATGTACCTGCGAGCACTATGGTAGGCGTCTCCTCAGCCTGCTCTCTCGTCAAGGCGTTCGCTTGGGCCTGCTGTGGAATCTGGAACTGAGGTCTCGAAGGTGCTCCAAACCTAGAAGGCTCACGGGGTTGGAATCCAGATCGCTGGGTAGGGACAGGAAACTGCGGTCTCTGAGAAGAACCACCAGCTGATCCCTGCTGCGAAGGAACTGAAGACTGACCCCTCAACAAAGGACATACTCTCTGAAAATGTCCAGGCTGTCCACAGTTATGGCAAAACCCCTGAACTCCACGACACTGCGAAGTAGGATGCCTTCCTCCGCACTGTCCACAAGACATGCCGCTAGAACCACTGCCAGAACCAGAACTCGTTGAACCAGAGGAACTCAAATTCGCCTTCTTCTTGAACTGTTTCCCTCGAGGTCGAAAACTTTGGCGATTCGACTGCTGCTGCGACCCTTGAGGAGAATAGAAAGATTGTGACGCATCCTGAACAGACTGGTAGGTGCGTCCAGTAGTCAGCCTAGTCGGAGTATCCTCCTCCAGCAAACTCTCCTCAATATCCACAGCTCGGTTCACTGCATCGATATAGGTCGCAGGTGAACCAGACAAAACCATCCGGTACAGATCAGGTCTCAAGCCTTTCAGAAATTTGTTCCTCTTCGTCCTCTCCTGGTTGGCTACCTGTGGCACATAGATCAAAAGAGCAGAAAACTGTCGGGCATACTCAGCCACTCGCAAGTTACCCTGCTTCAGGTTGTCGAACTCTCGCTCGCGACTGTTATAGAAGGACTCTGGGGTATACTCCTGTCGAAACGCCTCACAGAAGCTCTCCCAAGTGATCACAGCCCCACTATCACGAAGGATACGAGAAGTACCTCTCCACCAGCGCTGTGCATTGTCTCTCAGCTGCAACACCGCCAGCTTCAGTCTCTTCTCGGGAGCGTACTCCAGAGTATCGAACAACTCCTCCATCTGAACTAACCAAGCCTCAGCCATCGCACCACCCTCGGCTGCAGAAAACGTCGGAGGGTTCGTCCTCTGAAACGTAGCTAAAACCAACTCCATCTCACCTATCTGTCTAGTAACGTTCTCAACCTACTGAAAATCATCATCGCTACCTGCCCTAGACTCCTCCTCCATACGTCTAGTCGTCCTACCTCTTCCTCTCCTCGGCGACATCTAAACAAGTCTAGAGGTAAGATCTCATAGCAGATATATCACATAGACAGATAAAAGATCACATAATCACAGAGTCAATCAAAATCAAATCAAAACTCTGTGCCTAGACTCGAGTGCGATCAAAAGAAATCGAGCTTATCCCAGTTTAAGCTCTGATACCAAAAATATCAGGCCCCGTGCTAATAAACAGAGATTATAGCACAATTAAGCACATAATAGCGGAAGCATAAAATAGGGCTTAAAAATTTTTCGAAATCATTTGGGCCTGAACTCAAAATCATCATTCAAAATATTCATAATCAACATACGAGTTGACTCAAACTCATATAAAACGGGTAACATCAAATCTCAAATCAAATACAGATCCCCAATACAATAAAACACGGGGCATCCCCCGGTTCAATACATATCATAAAATAAACTAGGACTCAGAGAAATGGGGATCGACCAGCTGGCACTCCACTCGGTCCAGCTTGGTTACCTGAAGATCCTGCAAATGGGTAACACAGACCCAAACAACACAAAAGCAAGAAAACAAATACGAGGTCAAGCCTCAGTACGAAGAGCTATCAAAACAGCTAATCATGCAACATGCTACAATCGATGCTATGAAATTCATGAGGGCTATCAAGGATCGGATAGCTAGTCAAGTGTATCAACTGGAAAATCATCACAGTCGAGCCTCTATACCACGCACGGTGTATCAACCGGGGAAATCATCGGTCCGTGATCTTCAGAGCCCTTCAGCCCATCACAGCTCGGTGGTAGACACTCGAATCCGGTAGTCACCACTCTGATGATAGCGTTGGACTTTTCAGGCACGACACATCTGTCGGCCAGTCACAACGTGGCTCTTAATCAGTTCATCAATCAATCAATCTGGCTCAAGATGTATGCATGAATGCCAAATCAATATCCAATTCTCAATGCATACAATTCAATACGTGAAAACAGAATGTACAACTCAAACAATTCAACAAAATATTTCACGTAAAAGCACAGAATCACATCAGTAGATTTCATAACATCAATCACAGCCATGTCCACGCTCAAAGCTGTTAAATCCGCTCAATTCGTACCTCACTGCTAAGCTACCTCAACAGATTTTACCAAAGGCACGGCAATCCTCAACCAGCGCAAATCAGCTTTCTCCCGGCTTCCTCAACCACGGCAGAAGGCTCCTGGAACACAAATCTGTTAAGATACCACGCTACTTAGCACAAATCTGCACGTCTATACAACACATCCTACGGCCAAAACTCAAATCTGGTTCTACAGGCCTAACAAAGTTCTAACAGCAAATTCTAAGCATAGAACTGCAGGAAATGCTCACCCAAAAGCTGAAATCTGATCGGGCTAATTCCACGAAAAATTTCGAACAACACAGCTACTTCGCCTCTCTTCCTCAAGTCGATCTACAGCCTCAAATGGGTAGCAATCGAAAGGGCTAAACAAGGGGAGTTCAGCGCCACTTAACTCGTAAAAAACAAAGGCTGGAAACGACGATAATCGAAGGGAGAAATGTTCGAATGAACAGTGTCGGTCGAGGGTTTCAACAGATAAGAGGATAAGAAATATCGGGTTGAAAATGTTCTAAGTGTTGCTCAACACTTGTATTTAAATCCTCTATTTGATCTCTATCGAAATAAGACAAATCCCGACTAAAACAGATTCCTGCATCTCTACACATCGCCAAACATATTTCTCGAAACAGCGCTTATCTCATCAGATTTCAGCGCTAACGCTAAACACCTACACACTAAACCAAAGGACATCGTACGCATGACATCTGAAATGCTCCAGCGTTACATACATCAGATCTCTCAGCGCTCGCACAAGTTCGATCACGCTAAGAGATAATTAGTCAAAACGACGACACATCTGAGACATCTGAAACCAACACTAGCGCTCATGACTGATCAGATCTCTCCATGCATTGCTAAGGCACTACATCAAACGACGTCGCTACAACTTATCAAAACGACACAGCATTGCTAACACATGTTGACCAACGTTGACATCTGCTCTTGTCCACACGCTAGCGCTAACAGATCTCTCGCTACTCTCCAGCTGCGTTGACTAAGCGTTGACATCTGATTACACCAACCGTGAGACATCTGAACTGCGAAACGATGACGTAGCGCTTCTAGCGCCAATCGCTACCATCAGATCTCTCTCTCCCTGTCAGATCTCTCACTCCACCAGACATCACCAAAACGACATCGTTTAGCTCTCACAAACACTCGGGAACATCAGATTTCACCCTAAACGACAGCGTTTCACTTCTAAACGCTAGGGAATCAGTTTTCTATCACAATTTAGCCAATACAACTCCAAAACTCACACAGATTTCACCCGATAATTCCTGTGACTAAAATCTGAATTGTTCTAAGAGAGATCTGAAATTCTCAAATCAGATTTCACCAAAAATCTCAAAATATGAAATCTGAAAATTCAAAAATTCTAAATTCGAATTTCTCAATCCTCACAGTTGGTATCAGATATATCAGGCCTGAGAACTCCAAGCCGAGCTGGCTAAAGAACAGACTTGAGAAAGATAAGGCGAAAGCTAGTTCTAAGTCATCTGTTCCCAACCAGTCCAGGCGTGGTTCTAAGAAGGTCAAATCTGTGTGGGTAAAGGTTCAGCCCCAACGAGATCTGAAAGGTCGAAATACTAAGTCAAAGCTCAACAGATCTCATAACATTTCTGCACATACCCTTATGGACTCATATATTGGGAAGACTGTTAAAGTAATTCAAGTATGGGTCAAGAAAGGGGTAATCCGATCTGGATCCAAGTAAAATTGGGTACTAAAATCTGTTTTCGTGATTTCAGGGTAACAGGTACAAAGCTGGAGAAGAATCTATCATCTGGTACGTGGATAGTGGTTTTTCACGACATATGACGGGTAATCCAAAGCTACTATCAGATTTGACACCGTACAAAGGAGCTAAGATTGTGCTTTGTGATAATTCTCACGGTAACACTGTGGGTAAGGGTAAGCTTACCCATGGTAACAACTCTATAGCTGATATTTTACTCGTTGAAAATTTGTGATATAATTTAATTAGTATAAGTTAGCTGTGTGACAATGGTTACACAGTTAACTTTCAAAGCACACATGCACAGTTCAGAATCCAGATGGTCTGACTGTATTGGTATGCAAAAGATCGGGGAATACTTACATTATCAATTGGTCAGAGCAGATGGGATCTGAACAGATTTGACTAGCAGCTGACTCTTCCAAGAGTTGGCTGTGGCACCAAATAATGAACCATCTAAACTTTAAAACTCTTGCAAAATTGAGTAAGCTTGAATTGGTTTCTGGTATGCCCAAAATAAATTTTTCAAAAAGACAAGATTTGTTCAGCATGTCAGCTGGGTAAGCAGATTCTATCTACTTTTAGAAAGAAAAATGGTCAACGTTCTTCCCGAAACTTAGAGCTTTTACAAATGGATCTTTTTGGTCCTATACCCGTAGACTAGCAGCTGACTCTTCCAAGAGTTGGCTGTGGCACCAAATAATGAACCATCTAAACTTTTAAAACTCTTGCAAAATTGAGTAAGCTTGAATTGGTTTCTGGTATGCCCAAAATAAATTTTTCAAAAAGACAAGATTTGTTCAGCATGTCAGCTGGGTAAGCAGATTCTATCTACTTTTAGAAAGAAAAATGGTCAACGTTCTTCCCGAAACTTAGAGCTTTTACAAATGGATCTTTTTGGTCCTATACCCGTAACAAGCTTAGGGGGAACGAACTACACCCTAGTTGTTGATGATTTTACAAAATTTACCTGGGTGTTGTTTTTAAAATCAAAATCTGAAACTGCTGACCAACTGATTAAGATTTTAAAACGTTTGCAAAATGACAAATCCTGTACTGTCGACCGGATAAGATCTGATAGAGGGACTGGATTTTTAAATTATAAGATATCATCTTAACTGGAAGACATTGGGATAAGCATGAGATTTCAACAGCGAGAAATCCTTAGCAGAACGGGCTCGCTGAGAGGGAAACCGAACTTTAAAAGAAGTTGCTAGATCCATGATTGCTTATTCTGGAATTTCACAAAAATTTTGGGCAGACGCAGTTAACACAGCTTGCTACACTCAGAACAGATCTATGATTAACAAGACCCATGGAATTACCCCATATGAGATCTGGAGTGGTAAGAAACCTGATATATCTTATTTCAGGGTGTTTGGGTGCAGATGTTTCATTCATAATAACGGTAAAAAGCACCTAACAGCTTTAGATGCCAAATCTGATGCAGGTTTATTTCTTGAATATTCAGCTGTGATCAAAGCCTATAGAGTGTTCAACAATCGAATTATGACGGTCGAAGAATCAGCACATGTGTTGTTTGATGAAAACAGCTTTCGATCCAACTCAGATACGAGCTTACATAAGTTGTGTTCACGTCTGGAATCAACCAGCCTTGATGAATCAGATGACGACGTGCCACAACAAAGACATTCAGCTGATCCCCAACCAGATCTGGACACACAACAAGATAACGCACAAGCAGATCTGGCAGGTAACCCAGTAGTCATTGATTTGACTAACGTTGACCCTGTGCAGGAACAGACTTCATCTAGTGTGCCAGTTGCGGATGTTGGACCAAATACTGCTCAAGTGGATACATAAGCAGATCCTGCAGTACATCAACTGGTATCCAGACCAGATGCAAATGCTCAAGCTGTCAACGCAAATTATCAATTGACATCTCATCCAAATCTGTAACAACAATGCCCTTATCAATTGGTGACAGACAATCCAGATCAAGCCAACCAATCGAACATCCAAACTGAACAAGGAGCAAATCCAATCGGATCTGATCTTCGATGGAATAGAAATCATCCACCTGAGCAGATCATAGGTACCATTAACTCTCATGTTTGCACACAAAGCCAGCTCATGCATGATCACTTTGATTCAGCATTCATATCACATATAGAACCAAAGCTGATATAAAAAGCCTTAGCTGACCCGAGCTGGATAGATTCAATGCAAGAAGAACTTAGTCAATTAAAAGAAATAATGTATGGAAATTAGTTCCTAGATCTTCTAATCATTCAGTGATAGGAACTAAGTGGGTCTTTAGGAACAAGCTGAATGAAGATGGCGTAGTAACTAGAAACAAATCTAGACTGGTAGCACAAGGATTTAGACAGATGGAAGGCATAGGCTTTGATGAGACTTTTGCACCAGTAGCCAGACTAGAAGCCATTCGCATGTTTCTTGCATATGCTGCATACAAATCCTTCAAGATCTTTCAAATGAATGTTAAGAGTGCATTTCTTAATGGCATCTTAACATAGGAAGTGTATGTTGCACAACCTCCTGGCTTCATAAATCATACACATCCAGATCATGTTTACAAACTGGATAAAGCTCTATATGGGTTGAAGCAAGCACCCAGAGCTTGGTATGATACACTGTCAAAATTTCTTATTGAGCATGATTTTGTTATAGGCACTGTCGATAAGACATTATTTAAATTTTCAAATCTGATCATGTCCCGTTAGTCCAAATTTATGTAGATGATATTATATTTGGATCAACTAACCTCAAGCTATACCAGAAATTTTCTAAGTTGATGCAGGACAAGTTCGAGATGAGCATGATGGGCGAGCTGACGTTCTTTCTGGGATTACAAGTGAGACAGCTTGACAATGGAATTTTCATCAATCAAGCAAAATACACGAAAGAACTGCTGAAGAAATTTGGCATGGACAACTGTTTAGCAGCAGCTACCCCAATGAGAGCTTCTATTAAGTTAGATAAAGGCGAAGCTGGAACTGCCATAGAGGTATCTTTGTACCACAGTATAATTGGCTCTTTGTTTTACCTAACTGCTAGCAGACCAGACATCATGTTTGCTATCTGTATGTGTGCTAGATTTCAAGTAGAGCCTAAACAATCGCATTATATTGCAGTCAAAATAATTTTAAAATATTGAAAAGGAACTTCCAATGTGGGTCTTTGGTATCCCAAAGACTCAAGCTTTCAACTAATCGGTTATAGTCATGCAGACTACGCAAGATGTAGGATTGATCGGCGAAGCACAAGTGGGACTTGTCAATTCTCAGGTGATCGATTGATTTCCTGGTTCAGTAAGAAGCAGACCTCAATTGCAACGTCCATAGTTGAAGCAGAGTATCTAGCGGCTGGAAGCTGCTGTGCTCAGATCTTATGGATTCAACACCAGCTCAAGGATTACGGCATTGATTGAAGCGCCTATTCTCTATGACAACACCAGTACCATCGCAATCACCCAGATTCCTGTACTGCACTCAATAACGAAGCACATCGACATCAGGCATCATTTCATAAGAGATCACGTGCTCAAAAAGGACGTCCGGCTGGAATATGTACCAACGGATCACCAAGTTGCTGACATCTTCACAAAACCTCTACCGGACGCTATGTTTTCATTCTTT
The DNA here is from genome assembly GCA_001598015.1 of Dorcoceras hygrometricum. Classification (NCBI taxonomy): domain Eukaryota; kingdom Viridiplantae; phylum Streptophyta; class Magnoliopsida; order Lamiales; family Gesneriaceae; genus Dorcoceras; species Dorcoceras hygrometricum. The sequence goes on from KQ991660.1 coordinate 81,170, forward strand.
CGAAATATTATTGGTCTCTTAGAATTTCCTTGATTTATTTCTGTGCTAACAATTGCAGGTTGATCAGCTTTCGTTTACTTCAGATCTGAGTCTACTGTTCAGGGGGAACAACGTGGACTTTTCAGATCTGGTAAACATTCAGATTTGGGAGGACCTCAGCTTTAGGGGGAACAACAGATCTGGTTTAATAAGCACTGAGTCAGCTGAATACGTGAGATCTGAACCTACTCAGACCTCACGTATACACAGCTGATGCTTACAAGAGAACAGATCTGATAATACCGCAGATGACATATCAAAACAGATCTTAGGTTGTGACGTATTAAGAAAATGGCGCCTGTTTTAACTTTTCACTGTGTTGGGGATCCGGATCCGCCCCCCGACGAGGCAGCGAAAGAACAAAGAAATACAGCCGGGAGACAATCAATACGAAGAAATCAATAACAATTATCGACATACATAGGGGGTTCAAAACCACTACCTTGCTGGCACTTGTGCCTGGCTCCAACCGTAGTTACAATAACGTCGGCTCTTCACGGTAGATTGCGGTAGATATCGCCAATCCGGTCCACGACCAGAACCGAGACTCCTTCGTCAGCCTGCACTAGAAGCACTGACGAATTCTGCACGAATGGATTCTCCTCGTCGAGTTGGCCGGAAACAACTTTCCGGCGAGAGAAGCGGCGGCGGCGGCGGCGGCGGCTTATGAGAGGAAGGGGGCGGCGGCGGCGGCGGCGGCGGCTTATGAGAGGAAGGGGGTGGGGCCAACAAGCACTAGGGTTAGGGTTTTAGAGTGAGTCAATGATCAAGTGTTCAAGTCTAGTCTTAATTCTATATTAAATAGAATTAAGAGATGGACTTGGACCGGCCCAACGGGCCCGGGTCCAACGATGAACATTCAGTTCATCTCCACCACCGAGACTTCATCGTAACTCCGATCGCCGATCAGATCGGACGGATCGACTCAGTTTCCAAAACTGAGTACTATGATCTGAAAAACCGTTTTTTCAGAACCCCAGTGCAAAATGACCGTTTTGCCCCTCAACAGCGGGAAACCCCGCACCACCATTGAGCATGAATATAAATCCAGAGGTTGATTTCGAATCATCCACGTCACACTGGAAGCTAGAATCAGTGTAGCCCTCCAGTTTCAGTTCACCACCCCCGTAGACCATGAACATATTCTTAGTCCTTCGTAAGTACTTAAGAATATCCTTCACAGCCTTCCAATGCAATTGGCCGGGGTTGGCCTGGTAGCGGCTCGTGACACTCAGAGCATATGCGACGTCCGGTCTAGTCGAGATCATGCCATACATAATACTACCTATAGCCGAGGCATATGGTACTCGTGCCATACCCTCTATCTCCTCATCAGTCTTTGGACACATAAACTTGGATAGAGTGACCCCGTGGCACATAGGTAGGTGTCCTCTCTTGGACTCTTCCATAGAGAACCTCTTAAGTATGGTATCGATGTAGGTAGCTTGGGTGAGTCCGAGCATCCGTTTAGTTCTATCCCGATAGATCTGTATTCCAAGAATATAGGATGCTTCACCCATGTCCTTCATCGAAAATCTACTAGACACCATACTTTAGTTGACTGCAGCATTCCTACATCATTCCCAATGAGTAGGATGTCATCAACATAAAGTACTAGGAACGTCACAGCGCTTTTAACTACCTTTTTATAGACACATGGCTCCTCGTGATTCTTGATGAAACCAAATTCCTTAATTGTTTAATCGAATCTCAGGTTCCAACTTCGCGATGCTTGTTTGAGACCATAGATCGATCTCTGAAGCTTGCATACCTTATGCTCGCTTCCAACAGATGTGAAACCCTCAGGCTGCGTCATATAGATCTCTTCCTTAATGTTTCCATTAAGGAACGCAGTTTTCACATCCATTTGCCATATCTCATAGTAGTACCATGCGGCTATGGCTAACAAAATTCTAATCGACTTGAACATTGCGACTGGCGAGAAGGTTTCATCATAGTCAACACCTTGCCTTTGAGTGTAACCTTTCGCGACCGGTCGTGCCTTGTAGGTCATTACCTTACCATCAGGCCCAAGTTTCCTCTTGTACACCCATTTACACCCAATAGGAACGGTTCCTTCGGGAGGGTTAACAAGAGTCCAAACTTGGTTAGCATGCATTGAGTCAAACTCAGACTGCATTGCTTCAAGCCACAAATTAGAATCAGCATCGGAAATTTCATCCTTGAAAGTTCTTGGATCAGATCCAACAACTTGATCACCTTGATCATCTTCAAGGAGAAAACCATATCTCTCAGGAGCTCTAGGAATCCTTTCGGATCTCCTAGGTGCGACCATATTTGATACTGGCTCAGTAGGTGCGGGAGATTCACTTGGTACTTAAGTTGGTTCTTGAACCTCTTCGAGTTCTACTATTTTGCCCTTTCTATCAAGTAGAAATTCCTTTTCCATAAAGGTGGCATTCCTCGAGACAAACACTTTCGTCTCGCTCGGATAGTAGAAATAGTATCCAATGGAATTCTTTTGATACCCAATGAAGTAGCATAAGATGGATCTCGTATCCAGCTTATCTCCCACTGTCTGCTTCACGTAAGCAGGACATCCCCAAATCCTCATAAATGAGTACTTGGGTGGTTTGCCCATCC
>KQ991664.1:0-13757 GCA_001598015.1 Dorcoceras hygrometricum
CTTCTTCCCCAAACCCTCGTCGAGCTACTGTTCACCGAGGCTTTCTTCCCTAGATTTTCTTCGCATCCAGCCTCTGTTTTTGGAGATCTTAGTGGCGCTGGATCCCCCTTGCTTAGCTCTTTAGTTTGCTACCCTTTTGAGACGTTATAATTGCGCTGGAAGTGGTAATGCGTAGCTGCTGGAGTTCGAAGCTTTTGAGTTAAGCCTGTGCGTGCGTTCTGCTGCTAACGTGAGCTTTTGGGTGAGCAATTCTTGTAGTTTGAGCTCGGTTTTTAGTAGTTAATGCCTGCGTGAAAGTGTAGGAATTGAATTATACTTCTGGTCGTAGGATTAGCGTTTTGGGCAGTTGAATTGAGCTAAGTTATTAGCTATGCTGTAACAGATTTGAGCTTCCAGTAAGTTCCTGCTGCGTGATTTGAGCCAGGAGAATCTGTTAGGTAAATTGAGGAATCGAGGTACTATTGAGCAGCCCTTAGCAGTATTGAGCGTGAACATGTCTATATTTCAATGTTGTGAAATCTGTGAAGTTGCTGCTATGTGTTACGTGGAACAGTTATATGAATTGCTTGAGATATATATTCTGTTTTCACGTATTATGCCTTGTATGCATTGAGCATGGATATTGAATGACATTCATGCATACATCTTGAGCCTGAATTTACAGATTGATTTGACTACCTAATTGGGTGCCACGTTGTGACTGGCCGACTGTTGAGTCGTGCCCGAAAAGTCCAACGCTATCGTCGGAGTGGTGACTACCGGATCCGAGTGTCTACCACCGAGCTATGATGGGCTGACGGGCCCCGATGATCAAGGACCGATGATTTCCCGGTTGATAGACCGTGGTATAGAGGCTGATTTGAGTCGCCAGTTGATAGACTGGTCTAGCTATCCGATTTCTTGATAGCCCTCATGCATTCATAGCATTGATTATAGCTTGTTGCATGGTTACTGCTTTGATAGCTCTTCGTACTGAGGCTTGACCTCGTATTTCTTTTCCTGCTTTTGTGTTTGGGTCTGTGTTACCCATTTGCAGGAGTTTCAGGTAACCAAGCTGGACCGAGTGGAAGTTCAGTTGGTCGATCCCCGCATCCCTGAGTCCCAGTTTATTTATGATATGTATTGAACCGGGGGATGCCCCGTGTTTTATTGTATTTGGGGGATCTGTATTTGAATTGATTTATGTGGTTACTTGCTGTATCGAGTTGAGTATGTATTAAACCCGGGGGAGCCCCGTGTGATTTTGTATTTGGGGATCTGCCTTTGGAGATTATATTATTTGGTTACTTGGTGTATGAGTTTGAGTTAACTCATATTTTGAGTATTGAATATTTTGAATGTATGATTTGAAGTTCAGGCCCATTGTATTTCGAAAAATTTTTAAGCCCTGATTTTAAGCTTCCGTGATTATGCGCTTATTATGTGTTAATTGTTAGTAATTAGCACGGGGCCTGACAACTCATATTTTGAGTATTGAATATTTTGAATGTATGATTTGAAGTTCAGGCCCATTGTATTTCGAAAAAAAAATTTAAGCCCTTATTTTAAGCTTCCGTGTTTATGCGTTTATTATGTGTTAATTGTTAGTAATTAGCACGGGTCTGACAACATTGCTAGCACAAGTATTTAGACAACTATAAGGAATAGACTTTGACGAAACCTTTGCACCAGTAGCTAGATTAGAAGACATTCACATTTTTCTTGCATATGCTGAATTCAAAGACTTCAAAGTCTTTCAGATGGAAGTGAAGAGTGCCTTTCTAAATGGAATCTTAACTGAGGAAATGTATGTAGCACAACCTCCTGGCTTCATAAATCATACATATCCCGAACATGTACATAAAATGAATAAAGCTCTATATGGGTTGAAGCAAGCACCAGAGCTGCTGTGCTCAGATCTTATGGGTACAACATCAGCTTAGGGACTACGACATTAATGCTTCTGAGGATCTTATCTTTTGAAAAAATACTAGTGATATTGCCATCACTCAGAATCCTGTGCTACATTCGCGAACCAAGCACATCGACATCGGACATCACTTCATAAGAGATCACGTGCTCAAGAAGGACGTCAGGCTGGAATAAGTTTCAACAGAATAGCAAGTCGCTGATATATTCACAAAGCCACTGCTTGACATTAAGTTTCATGTTTTCAAAATATTCTTCGTCTCTTAACTACCCTAATCTGTCGATTGCAGGTTCGCGAAGAGTTGCTCAGCTTAGGGGAACCTTCAGCTTAGGAGAACCTCATCTTAGAAGGAACCTCAGCTTAGCGGAAACCTCTTATAAGATATAATAAGCCTTAAGTCAGCTGAATGTGCGTGAGCTGATTGGATTCAGATTACACACATATACAGCTGATGCATATCCGAGATCTAATATGGCACTACCTCTGCTGACATATCAAATCAACGATTGTGATTATTTTAAAATGCGATGTATATTTTTTCTATTTAATTTTACAAGTGTCTTTTTAATTCAGAACCCGCCAATCGTTGCCTCACACGTGTGTTGTCAGTGTACAAAGACGCAAACAATATTTTCTCTCACCACTTCAACTTTTATTAATGGTTTATATTCTAATATCATGCATGCTGTTTTTCTGCAAACTGTCGTCCTCTTTTAGAAAACTGAAAACCTCGTGTTGTGTTAAGGGGGATATTTCAGTTTTCTTATTTAGGGGAGACATGATTTCGAATCCCTTTTTTATTCCCACAAAAAGTGGGAGTAATATTCCAAATCAATTGATTTCGTGCTTAATTTTATCCAAGTTATGTGTAAATCAAAACAAGGGACATTGTTGGATCTGCTATGCAGATCAGATCTGGATTTTGATGAACACAAAACTTGCTCTTATGTTACTGACGATCTACACGTGCGCAGGTTTAAGCTGTAGCAGATCCGAACAAACAAGAGCTAAGAACTTCATCGTATAAACAAAGGTCTGTGTTCAGCAAGGACGAAGACCATTTTGGAATCTTAGATCAGCTTAGAGCTGTCCAGCTAAAAGAATAACTGACTGAAGCATCAATAAGATCAGCTTGAAGTCTAAGCTGAAATAGCAGAGCCAGCCCAAGCTGGAGTAGCACAAATAGACCAGAACAGATTACAACAGAACTATGTAGAGCTTAAGGGCAACACAGATCAGCTCAGAGCATCCCAAATCATCTCAGAGCATCACAAATCAGCTCAGATCATCACAGATCAGCTCAGAGTGACACAAATCAGTTTAGAGAAACACAGATCAGATTAGAGTGATACATATCAGTTTAGATCACTGCAGATCAGCTCAGAGCGTGTCGATAAGCTCAGAACATTGCAAATAAGCTTAGGGTAAGTCGATCAAATTGGAGCTTCGTAGAGCAGATTCAGATTGGAGATTTATAGAGAGAACTCGCAGTTGATTATGGAAATAGAACATATCATATTAACATCAGCTGAGAGAACAGCTCAGACCTCACGAACAGATTTCTGCTTAGAGCGTAAGAGTTTTCAGATCAGAGCGTGAAGAGTTCAGTTCTCGGGTCAACTTTTATATGTTCAGTTTTCAGATAAATCGAATCAGCTCAGAGGAACGTTTCCAGATCGGCTTAATATCGAGTATCATATCATATCAGGAAAGAATCAGCTCTGGATCAGATTGAAAGATAAGCTTTCAGATCAGACACACAGCGAACAACTCAGAGCGTACAAAAGCATTCAGATTAGAGAAAAGTTTGGACAACTCAAGATCTCATCTTAACAAAAGCATATCTAAAATCAGATCAGATCGAATCAAGTGCTCAAATTACTCGCTAAATTACTGAACCTTCTGATAGGATCGTAGAACCAAGTACCATGAGCTCTCACACAGCTCGGGCACCAATTCCTGGATCAAAAATACTGATAACGTGCTTTTTTAAAATTTTTTTTGCAAAACAGCACGCCGAGCAGATCGCGCCTATGCTGAATCATCACGGAGCAACGGTGCATGCTGGAACAGATCCCGCACGATCTGAACGATGACAAACTAACTCTGCGTGAGCTGCAATAGCTCTAGCTCTTGAAATATAAGAGCATCAAGAAGAATATCAGATCTGGTATAAAAACCAAGCGGAAAACATCTGAATATACTCTCTGAATATTGAAATCTGTTTGTTAAAACTATGCGATGCATGTATGAATGCAGGAAGGTGTAAGTAAAAACTGTAAAGAACTCATCTGTTTGTTATGGAAGTTCAGAGCTGAATCTCCTACGTATCCCCATCTTCCCAATTGGAAGGATTCCAAAGAAGACTTTGATTATTACAGATTCTGCAATAACCCGATCCAACAGCCCACAAGCTGCGAGAACTCCTAGCACATCATGCTACACACCAGCCCATGAGCTGTGTAAGCTAAATTCACTAGAAACTTGTTTAACGTCTCTATTCAAAGACTACAAAGATTCTATTTGTCACATTCACTCTAATTTGTTTCGCTCATCTTTCAATATGTGAGTGAATGTGTGTATGTGAGATTTATAGTGTAAGCTCATTCTCTCTAGTATTTTCTCACACGATGAGAAGTGCTTTTCAAAACTGATATCATCCTCGTCTTCCCTGTTTGTGCATCCAACTATAATGATTCTGCATTTAAGCTCTCGGCTAAGCGCCAGCTCGCACCTGGGCACAACTCTCGACCTATAAACCAGCTGCCACCTGTGTATACCAGCTCTCGACTGTTTCACATGCTCTCTCTCTTTTATGTGTTTCGTGAATATATGTTGTTGTGTGCATGCTTATGTTTTTCACTCTTTTGTTCACTTTCGTGTGTTACTTCTTCCTTTGAATCTTCTGGGTATATGTAGCCTTAGATGATAATTCCCGTGGGAGAGATCCCATGATCTGTGTCTGTCAATCTGATCTTTAGCCATGACATAAGACTGTTTCCTCTTTTGGATTTCAAATGGATCTTTCCACTTTTAGCGAAATTCAAAGGCTCTTTCAGCTCGGACAAAATACAGTTTTGTCCTCGCTTGTTCTATTTATTGCTCGTAAGGTTGCTTGATTTTGTTTAACCGGATCTGGCCTGATCTGCTACGAAGTTCTTCTGAGCTGGTCTCTGAGCTGATCAGAAGACTGCTCTGATCTGATCTGCCTGTTCTGTTTTTCTCTACATTGATAAGCTGATCACTTTAGTGCTTCTCTATTCTGATTACTCTAAGCTGATCTGTTCTGTTAGGCTCTGTTCTGTCCTGTTCCAGCTTAGGAGTTCTCATCTGATCTGAACTGATTCTGTTCTGAGTTTTTCACTATGAACTGATGTATATAATAATCTGATTCTGTCTGAGACTTATCTGAGCTGATTATCTGATCTGATATGTTCTACCTCTGAGCTTCTCCTGTAAGCTCTAAGCTAATTTGCTTCACTCTGCTGATCTGATCATCTGATCGAATCTACTTACTCCGAGCTGATCTCCCGATCGAATCTATTCTAAGCTCAGAGCTGATCTGATTCTCTGTGCGCTTCTATTTGATCGGAAATTATTCTGATTTATTCAGCCCTAAACTACTCTAAGCTGATATCTGAACCAAATACTGTTCATCTGTTCTGATCTAACCCTGTAGGCTAAACTCTGATCTGCACTTGATCTCTGAACTGGACGCTTTTCTCCTGAGCTAAAACCTACTCTGAACTAGGTTCGTCTGTGTTGATCTTCAATCTAAGCTCGATTAGCTTGCATGTTGTCTGCTGGACAAGTATGGGCGTCCTCTACTGTTCCAGCTTGGACATCTTCTCAATATAACTGTTCGTCACTTTCATCTCGCTTCCGATCTGCTACAGTTCGCTACTTCGGCTCACGTCTGTTCTGAATTGCTACGGCTTACCCTGCGTGCTCAATTAAATCATTAGAAACATAACAACAGGTTTTGTATTTATAAAAATTAAGATCCGATCTCTTACACAGATCCAACAATATTCCCCTTTTTGATTAACACAAAACCTGGAAAATTAGAATGCAAATAGAAACGATTTTTAGAATATATCTCCCCTTTTTGTGGGAATCAATAAAATAAGACTCCCCCTTAACATAGCACGAGTTTCTCACTTTTTGAATGGACGACAATTTGCAGAAAACACCATGCATGATACGAATTTTAGAACCGATCATATGCTATTGAAAATACTCATCTATTTAGATTAGAGGAATAACTGAAGATTCCATTTACATAATCTCTTTCATTTTTCTCTAATTTTAGCCCAACCAAACTAGAGATCTTGGCGTCCACACAGATCTTGCGCAATTTGTGTCATCTCACCAGAACAGATATTGCTGCAATTTTCTTTCGAATAATTGCTCTGTAATTCAATAATCATTACACCCCATACATTTATAAATGAGTTTTAAAAATCATAAAACATTTTTAAGCATAGAGATATTTTTCCGCAGAGAACACAGTTTGATAAAATCATCAGATCACGTAAATTTTTAAAAATCATAAAAAATTTTCAATTTAAAATGCTTGATTCAAGAACAATCTGCTATGATACCAATTGATAGGATCGTAGAACCGAGTACCTTGAGCTCTCACACAGCTCAGCCACCAATTCCTGAATAAAAATACAGATAACGTGCTTTTTAAAAAAGTTTTTGAAAAATAGCACGCCGAGCAGATCGCTCCTATGCTGAATCAACACTGATCAGCGCTGCATGATGTAACAGATAGCGTGCAATCTGAATGATGACAAAACAAATCTACGTGAGCTGCAATAGCTCGAGTTATTGAAATCTATGAGCACCGAGAAGAATATCAGATCTGGTATAAAAACCAAGCGGAAAACATCTGAATATACTCTCTGAATATTGAAAGTTGTTTGTTAAAACTATGCGATGCATGTATGAATGCAAAAAGCTGTAAAGTAAAAACTGTAAAGAACTCATCTGTTTGTTTATGGAAGTTCAGAGCTGAATCTCCTACGTCTCCCCTTTTTCCAAATTGGAAGGATTTTGTTAAGATAAATTATAAGTTTGGTGATAACACAAGATAAAGAACTGAATATAAGGATATCAGATTTGGACTAAGTAATCGGGTTAAGGACTTAACCGATTAGGCGTCTTTAGCAAATCATATAAGAGCGTATCATTTCAGTCCAGAAGCGTATATATCAGATCAGATCATAGTGGTTCAGATCAGATTGTATCAGATCAGTTCAGAAGCTTATCTAACAGATCAGATCAGATCATTTCAGCACAGAATCTATTCAGTACAGCTCAGATGCTTCTTATACAGATTAGACCTGATCATAGGCTTCTAAGGAACAGAACTGGGTTAGTAATCTTCTTGTTACGTAGATCAGATCTAAGCAGCAGGGGAAAGCTGTTATTATTCGAAGAGAGGGATTTCAGATCAGAAGAAGATACCAATATAGAGAGAAAAATTGAAGAATCAATTAAGGAGAAAGATCTTGAAGCTTATATATACGAAACAGCTTAGAGCCTAAGCTCAGATCATAGCTTCAGATCTTAACAGCTATTGGTTCCAAAGGATTCAACGATCAAGATTAAAGTGTATAAAGCCTGTAAGACAAATTGGATTAAAGTTGTTCAAGATCAGAGCTATTTAGAGTATATCGTACAGAAAGCAGAGTTGGTTCAGTCGATGTTTACCAATTTTGGTATAATGTTTACTAAGCTCTGACAACAGCCGACAAACCTCTACACAGCATTAATGGTGCAATTAATGCTCGGTACGATGAAGATATTCAAATATCGTTTGTGTCTGCTGGCTCATTTAATAACCGTTGAAGATGGATGCATATAAATAGCTGAAGTCGTTCAAGCTGAAAAGCTCTCTGGAAAAAAATTCACGACTTAAAAAAAAGCTCTTGTCAAGCCTCGTGCACAAACACAGAGTTTAACCACGCAAACAATAGCGGAAGCACTTAAATAGTGGCTAAAATTTTGCTTTTGGCCTGGCTGAAAGATAGCATAATTTAAAATATAACAATACTCAAAATATTCCAGTTTACAAAGAATGCACACGGCTAAGAGCCACAGTACAACAGTACAACATGTATCAAATACAAAACGGCAACACTACAACCGAATACAATAAAGCACAGGGCATTCCTGCTAATAGTACTGATACATATATGCTATACGCTAACTGGGACACTCTAACCACCTCCTGGGGCACCTCCAGCTGGGTCAACTCCATGACCACCTGAGTAACCATGATAACCTGAAAACACACACAGGCAAACAACACCAGCCCCAGAGGGACACGGGGTAAAACCCCAGTACGGAGAGCAACTGAAAAATAGCATAAGACAGCCATAGATAATATGCAATGCCATGCATGAGATGAGGCTACAGTCGAAGGAAGGGAGCCAAAGGATCTCAACAGCTGCTCAAAAAATGAATCTGATCAACTGAACAACAGTGGCCACGGAGTGTGTGAGTATATGGGAGCTACCCACTCGTCTCAACACACGGTACCAGATGCAAAACACAGCTCAACCTGGTGTTGCCCAACTCATGAGGTGTGGGAGCTACCCACTCCGCTCATAGTGGCTAACAGATCCCAGCAGGGAGATGAGGGTGATGGGAGTTACCCGCTCGGCCTCTAAACAAGCATCCTGGTACGCACATATCAAGATAACAAGACACGGCTTAAACAGACCTGAGCTCAATATGACAAATGCGTGTATGCAACAGATAAAATGTCCAACACAAAACATATACAATGATGCAAGGCATACACAACAGCACGCATAATCACCCATGTTCAATCCAAACCTGTAAAACAAGCTCACATCCGTACCTCAGCTCTGAGCTATAATTACAACAACGAAGTCCCTAGAAACACAGATCCGAGAACCTGCTAAGCAACAACGCACAAAATCTCAGGGACAGTAGCGCAGAAACTACAACTGGGAGTTACGAACTCGATCAGAGCTATCCTACCCTTCTAACACAACAGAAGTCTCTAAAAGAATCACAAGGTAGGATCTTAACGCTTACCCAACAAACTACCTGAACGGCAGAAGTAATCCGGCGCTTATGTTAACAGACTACAGAATGGAGATGTCTCGAAATCTCTCCAAGCTTCACGCAAGCTTCCAAAAGCTGTACCAAACAAAGCGACTTAGCAAGAGGAGTCCCGCGCTACCACTTTTACTTAAATCGGAGCTGTCTATCATCGGAAATCGGAGAAGATAAGGTTCGGTGAACAGTAGCTAGGGTATCGCGACAGGATTCGCTATCGGGAAATATTCTAAGTGTCGAAGCTGAATAATAAGGAACGAAGGCCAATTCCTCTATTAAAGGTCAAATCTACTCAAATCGGAAGAAAAGAACCCACCGACACTTAAGTCTCAAAACTGATTTCCAACTCGGATCTGAACCTCACATCAGATCTGGCTCTACGCAAAAACAGATCCTGACTTACCCCAAACGACGTCGCACAGTGTCCACTCTAGAATCTGGACACGTGACCCGCTACTCAAATCTGAAATGCTAAATGTGTCGCATCGCAACACTCAGATTCTATCAAAATCTGAAGACCAACGCTACTCAAATCTGAATCTCGCCCGCTAAACCAAAACGCTGAAGATCCTATTAATCCAAACGACGTAGTTTAGCTACCCGCTACAGAAACATACTAGCGTACTTACATCTGCTCAGCGATACCAGATTCCATCACTACTACTGAGCGCGAACACCCAGCGCTGACCAACGCTCACATCTGATCAGTTCCTGCGGGAATTCTCCAACCCTCCAGATCTGTTTCAAGGACTTAAACGGACCCGATAAGTAAGCCAAGCATATCAGCTCAAATCTGACTCATCCTAGATCTGTTCAAACGAAATCTGGTCTATGATAAACCCGATTAATTAGCTCAATTAATCTGATTCCTCGAAATCAAACTACTCCAAATACTGAACAGAAACTCAACAAAACCAAGAGTTCAAGATAACTGGGAAAACAACCAGAAATAACTAGCTACTGGAATCTGATACAGCGCTTACTCAAACATATGCGGCCACTCACGCTGCATCTTCTCTTCCAGTTCCCACGTAGCTTCCTCTCTAGCATGCTTGCTCCACTGGACCATCACCAAAGGAATGTTATTATTCCTCAGCTGTTTCTCTTTTATATCCAAGATCTGCAAGGGATACTCAACATAACTCAAAGTCCGATCTAGCTCTACCTCGTCAGTTCTCAATACATGCGACGTATCTGGCCCATACTTCCTCAACATAGACACATGAAAAACATCATGTAAGGAAGACAGATCTGGTGGAAACAACAGCCGATAAGCCAAAGGACTAATCTTCTCCACAATCTCATATGGTCCAACATAACGAGGAGCTAACTTTACCTTGAGACCAAATCTCATAACACTGAGAAAAGGAGAAACTTTAAGGAAAATCAGATCACCAACCTGAAACTCTAAAGGTCTACGTCTCTTATTTGCATAACTGGCTTGGCGATCTTGTGCAGCTTTCATTCGCTGGTGAATCAGATCTATGTAATCTCTCATCTGCTGCACGAATTCTGGAGAAGACATCTGCTTCTCCCCCACTCTTCGCAACACATAGGTGATCTGCACTTCCTGCCATAAAAAGCTTCAAATGGTGTCATACCAATCGTGACCTGGTAGCTGTTATTGTAGGAAAACTCAACCAAAGACAACGAATCTTGCCAGCTACCACTAAAATCAATCACAACAGCTCTCAACATATCCTCTAAAATCCGGATAGTTCTCTCAGATTGGCCATCTGTCTGGGGATGATACGTTGTGCTCATCGCCAATCTGGTACCCAAAGACGTTTGCAAACTCTTACAAAACTTGGAAGTAAACCTCGGATCATGATCTGAAACGATAGAAACTGGCACACCATGCAATATCACCACAAAATATATGTACACCTTCACCATATTCTTCAAAGAATACGTCAAACTGTAGGGATGATGTGAGGACTAGAAATCTGTTAAGTAAGATTTAATGGTTAATCAGATTTTGAATTAAGATTTGTCACGGAAATTGTGATTTCTGGGTTCTCAGATTTAGAAGTAGAGTGATCAACAGTGAGAAGTTGGTGATCGAGAGAGATCTGCATTGAATTTGGAGTTCAGTAGTTGCATTTTCCTATCGGGAAGTGATTCCAGTGGTAATTCAGACTTGAGTTTTATCACTGGGAGAAGATAGGCCAGTAGCGTTCTTGCGCGGGAATTAGCGAGCATTCAGATGTGAGTACTCAGCAGTGGCGTGATTCAGATGTTGGTACTCAGTAGTAGCGTGAGCAGATCTCAACGCTAGTCAACGCATCTGTGAGTATGTAGCGAGAGGCAGCTGTTAGCGTTAGCGCGTGGGTGCAAGATGGTGCCACGTGTTGGTCAACACAGCTGAGTTGACCGTTGGTTGTTAGCGCTATTTAGATGTTGCTAGCGAGATCTGTTTCAACTGTGGAAGCTATGCTACGTCTTTTTGATTAGTTGGTGCGACGTCGTTTGCTGTATGAGTTAGTAGAGTGTTTAGATGTCTGAATTGTATCAGTAGAGATAGTTGAGGGCGAAAGCTGGATTCAGCTTTGAGAGGACTTTTGCCTTAGTATTAAGTTGAGATCTGAGTTGCTTAGAACAGTAGTGATTCGATAATTTTTATACAAAGTGCTGTTCAACACTTAGCGTATTTTTAACACGAAATTTCCTCATCGTTTTCCCCAGTGAAACCCTCGATAGATACTGTTCATTCGAACACTTCTCCGATAGATTGCCGTTGATTTCCCCCGTTGTTTGGAGCGAGACTGGTGGCGTTGAGCTCGTCTTGAGTAGCTCTTTTGATTGATACCAGTTAGGTGGCTTGAGTCGACGTTAGAGAGGGAGCGCGAAGAAGCTGTGAGCTTGTGTGTTCTCCCGACAGTTGAGTAGAGTTTTCTTCTGTACATGTGAGCTTCTGGATTTGAGCTCCAGGGAAGTCCCTGCAGTGTTGGGCGTGACCAGCGAGGTTGAAAGTTTGAGCAGGCTCGTGCCCTGGTGAGATCTGTTGAGGTAGAACTTGAGAATAAGGTACGAGTTGAGCAGGCTCGTGCCCTATGTGAATTCTGTGATTTCGTGACAGCTTGATTGAATTGATATGCTCTGTTTACGTAATTTATGCATGTTGAAATCAGATTTGAATTTCATGACATTCATGTATACATATTGAGCCTATGATTGATTGAGAACCTGAGATAGAGCCACGTTGTGATCGGCAGATAGATGTGTCATGTCTGAAAGGTACAATGCTATCATTGGAGTGGTGACCGACTGATTAGTTGTGTCTGAAAACCACCGAGCTGTGATGGCTGATGGGACTGATGATCACGGACCGATGATTTCCCTGGTTGATACACTGTGCGGGTATAGAGGCTCGATTGAGTTTACTGCCAGCTGATTAGCAGGCCTTGATGACCGATTTTCTTTGACAGCCGCATGCATTCATGACTTATAATACTACATGTTTATGATTTGCTGTTATATTAGTGCTCATTCGTACTGAGGCTTGACCTCGTGTTCTTTTTCCTGCTTTTGTGTTGTTTGGGTATGTGTTTCCCATTTGCAGGATATTCAGGTAACCAAGCTAGACAGACTGGAACCCCAGCTGGTCGATCCTCATTTCCTTGAATCCCAGTTATTCTTATTACTTTATTATGTATTGATCCAGGGGATGCCCTGAGGTTATATGTATTCTGGGGGATCCTTGTTGATTTGATTTGTGATTACTTGTTGTTGTATGAGTTTTGATTTAACTTGTATTTTGATTATCACTATTTTGAAGATATGAGTTGGTTCAGGCCCAACTTTATTTCGAAAATTTTTAGCCCTATTTTATACTTCCGCGTTTATGTGCTTAATTGTGC
Organism: Dorcoceras hygrometricum; assembly: GCA_001598015.1. Lineage (NCBI taxonomy): Eukaryota > Viridiplantae > Streptophyta > Magnoliopsida > Lamiales > Gesneriaceae > Dorcoceras > Dorcoceras hygrometricum. The sequence goes on from KQ991664.1 coordinate 12,871, forward strand.
TATTAATCCTTGTTAATTAGCACGGGGCCTGACACTTTTGGTATCAGAGCTTAAACTGGGATAATCTCGTTTTCCTTTGATCACCCTCGAGCCTAGGCACAGAGTTTGTATTTGATTTTGATTGACTCTATGGCTTATGTGATTATTTTACATGCCTCTGTGATTATCTGCTGTTAGTCTTACCTTGAGATTTGTTTAGATGCCGTCGAGGAGAGGTAGAGGTAGGACTACTAGACATTCTGCTGAGGAGTGTAGGGCCTCGGATAGTGATGAGGGCATTCAGCAGAATATCCCTTTGCGTCATCGAGAGAGACAGGCAGAGGTAGAGGATGTGACGAGATAGATTGGCGAGATGGAGTTGGTTTTAGCGAGGTTTCAGCGGACAAATCCCCCTACGTTTGCGGGCGCCGAAGGAGGTTTGATGGCCAAGGGTTGGCTAGTTGAAATGGAAGAATTGTTTGATACCTTTGAGTACGTCCTCGAGAAGAGATTGAAGCTAGCGGTGTTGCAGCTGAGAGATAATGCGCAGCGCTGGTGGAGAGGTACTTCCCGTATCTTGCGTGAGAGTGGGGCTGTGATTAATTGGGAGTGCTGTGCGGCGTTCCGACAGGAGTATACCCTAGAGTCCTACTACAACAGTCGTGAGCGAGAGTTCGACAACCTGAAGCAAGGGAATATGAAGGTGGCCGAGTATGCCAGACAGTTCTCTTCGCTTTTGATGTATGTTCCCCATGTTGCTAACCAGGAGAGGACTAAGAGGAACAAGTTTCTGAAGGGTTTGAGGCCTGATTTGTTCCGGATGGTGTTTTCTGGTTCACCTGCGACTTATGCTGAGGCCGTGGATCGGGCTGTAGATATTGAGGAGAGTTTGTTGGAGGCACAGGCTC
>KQ991665.1:22976-41810 GCA_001598015.1 Dorcoceras hygrometricum
GCTATTTAAATTTGTTAAAAACGATCATGTTTTATTAGTTCAAATATATGTTGATGACATTATCTTTGGATCTACTAATCCTAAACTATGCAAAAAATTCTCAAAGCTGATGCGGGAAAAGTTCGAGATGAGCATGATGGGGGAGCTCACATTTTCCTAGGACTACAAGTCAGACAGATTGAAGATGGCATTTTCATCAACCAAGCAAAATATACAAAGGAGCTTCTAATGAAGTTCGGGATGGATAAATGTTCTCCAGCTGCTACCCTGATGAGTGATTCGATAAAGCTATACAAAAGTAAAGCTGGAACTGTCGTTGAGGTAACATTGTATCACGGTATAATAGGCTCTCTGTTGTGCCTTATTGCTAGCAGATCAGACATCATGTTTGGTGTCTGTATGTGTGCTAGATTTCAAGAAGAGCCAAAACAATCCCATTATATCATTGTTAAAAGAATTCTTAAATATCTTAAATGAACACCTAACATGGGTCTTTGGTATCACAAAGACTCCGGGTTTCAACTGATCGGTTATAGTGATGCAGATTACGTAGGATGTCGCATTTGACAGGCATAGCACTAGTTGAACATGCCAATTCCTTGGAGATCTTCTGATCTCATGGTTCAGTAAGAAGCATACTTCAATTGCCACATCCACAGATGAGGCAGAATATTTAGCAGCTGGAAGTTGTTGTGCGCAGATTCTTTGGATTCAGCACCAGCTTAGGGATTTTGGCATTGATGCCTCTGGAGCGCCAATATTTTGTGACAACACGAGTGCTATATCTATCATGCTGAACCCAGTGCTGCACTCACGGACCACGCATATTGAGATTAGGCATCATTTTATAAGAGATCGCGTGCTCAAGAAGGACGCCAGGCTGTAATATGTGTCCACTGAACAGCAAGCTGCTGATATATTCACAAAGCCACAGCCAGACGCTAAGTTTTCTTATTTTAGAAACATCTTAGGTCTCATTGAATTGCCTTGATTGTTTGTGTACTAACGCTATTGCAGGTTGTTAGCCATTGCTTCAATCAACAGTAGGTCTATTGTTCAGGGGGAACGATAAGACTATCGGCTGAGGTAAGCCTCTCGCGTTGGGAGATTATCAGTCGTAGGGGGAACCAGGAGCTGGATTGTTAAGCGTGACGTCAGCTGAATATGCTACGACTGGACATAATCAGTTGTTACATATATACAGCTGATGCTTATTTGTGACCAGCTTCTTCCACCCTCAACGATATATTAAACCAGCAGTAATGTTCTTACATTTACTGTACCAGCTGTGACTTTATAAACATTGGCGCGAATCTATTTATTTTTGTACTTTGTTCACCCCCCCCCCCCCTTCTGAACTCCTATTTGCTTAGTGATCCTATTTCCGGGGACCATCACCTGTCACCTTCAACGATATATTAAACCAGCAGTAATGTTCTTACATTTACTGTACCAGCTGTGACTTTATAAACATTGGCGCGAATCTATCTATTTTTGTACTTTGTTTGATTAAAATTTTGGAAAATATTTTACGCCGTACGATCAAAATAGTTTGAAAATTTTTCAAATCATTTCCAATAGTTTACGCGCTAACGGATGGTTAACACGTGTTGTTAACATGCGAAATGTCACATCGAAATCTTCTCTCTCCAAAAACTCTTCGCATTCTTTACTTATTTACCGCGTGTGTCTTTCCATTCTCTTTTACGTTGCATATTTGTTTTCTCTCGTATTTCTTCCTTGTGCGTATTCTCTGCTACTTCCTTGCGAAGATTTTTCAGGTGTTCCATCAGTTCTTCTCTTCAAAAATGGCCTCTTCGTACTACTCTAACACTGTGCACATCGAATTTTTGTCCGTATTGGCTATGGAAAACCCAGGTATTGTCTCTGTTCTTAACGCCCTGATGGCTTCTGGTCTAGAGGGATTTTTGGGTTGCCCTGCGGTGATTTATGAATCGGAGTTGGTTGATTTCTTCAACAATGGTTCCGTGAGGGACAACCTAGTGGCGAGTACTGTGAACGGTGTACCAGTGGAGATTTCGGAACAGTTGTTTGCAGAAACTTTTGAGCTTCCTGTTAATGGGTTGGCAGATCTATCAGAAATTCCCAAGGATAAGATTTTTGATGCTAGGAGCATCGTTTTGTTGTCAGGAGAGCCACTTAGTCTATCTGGGAGGAAGGGCCAAATGAAGATTTAATATCGCCTTCTTTGTGATATAATGGCGAAAGCTATATCTGTTAAAGCAGGTTCCTTCAATGCCCTCACTGTGGAGAAGTTTTCGTTGTTGACAGCAGTTGTTTGTGGGATTCGGATGAATTGGGCCAGTATATTGTTCAATATTCTGAAGATAATGGTATCTGCTGGATCCAAGCAAGCCAAGGGCTTTGCCGTTCAAATAAGTATCCTGCTGGAGAGCATCCCCAACTTGGAATTGGGAGAATCAACGGAGTTTCCTGTCTCTAAAATCCTTACAGACAAGACTGTGCATCGCTATATCTCTTTCAATGATAAAGTGGGTGTGGAAGAAGCTGCTGATGCCCCACCAATGAAGAAAGAACCAAGGAAACCAGCTGTGTCTACGAAGAGACCAGCCATTTCTACTACTGGAGAACCAGTTCCAACGAAGAAGAGGACTTCAAAGAAGAAATCTGGTTCTTCTTCATCTCCCTTGGAGATAGTGGTTGTCGCACAAGAGGTTGTGCCTTTACAAATGATTGAGCCATCTACTGGCGTTCCTACTGCTGACGAACCTGTTGAGCAACCAGCAGTAGAGGAAGATATCTCTGCTGATCAACCAGTTGACAAGGTCACTGGTGTAGTTGGTGTTGAAGAGGTTGCTGCTGAAATTGATGCTTCTGCTGATAGGGATAAACCAGCTGATACTACTGAAGAGAGACAGTGGTTTGATCTTTCACATGAAGAACTTATTGCCAAGTGGGCTGCTGAACGACTAGTTGCCACTCCTGATGATACTGATGAAGAAATCGAAGCTGAGAGACCAGTTGTTTAATCAGTAGAAGCAGTTGCACCAGTTGTTGAAGTTTGTGAGGCAGCTACTGATAAATATTTTTTACGATGATCCAGACATTGTTATCAATCAAGTTCTACACCATTGGATTCAATTTCAGCTAATAACGATGATAAATCAAGTGATAGATCAGCAACATGGTTCGATAGGGCTCTTGATGAAATGCTCCGAAATGATGAAGGAGCAGAAACCATGGATGTTGGTACTACTGGTGGAGACCAGCAGGTACAGTTTTCCAAGGAGGAACCCGTGGAGAAGTCAGTTGATGAATTCATTGATGCCGATGAGGCAAGGTCTTTGGAGGATATCTTGTTATCTATTCCGCTCGACATTTCATTGCCCTCTGCTGGCATGGAAATCACTAAGATAACACTGGGCAAAACGATCAAGATTCCAGGTGTTGATGAGAAGACTAAGTATCTGGCTAGTCTTCCTCAAATCCCTGCTGACGACAAAGGAAAGGAAATTCTGGTGGAGAAAAACCCAGTGAAGGGAAATCCAGCCAAGGAGCATTATTTCTTGATTTGTGCAGATATTGATCTGTTGGTTCACTTGCGAGCTCAAATCATAGAAGCAGTTGACCAATTCTTTCATTCTTTTAGTTTCAAGAAGTTGGCAACCATTAATATCGAGGAGTTATCCAGAAAAGAAGAACAATTTTTTATCTGGGGAGAGACAGAGATAACTCACGTAGCTCTTAGCAGAAAGAGGTATATTTTGCTGAAATATAGAGAGGTTTTGGTGAGGAAGTTTTTGGAATCATGGAAGAACAATTTTTTTCCTAGAAAAGGATCTTCAGCGGTTGATCGAAAAGTAATAGATATGCTTTCAGATCTTCACTTATTTGTTCTTGAAGAGTTAAGGGAGTAGGCCCTATCGCATGGTCTCAAATGGACTAGGACATGTTTCTCCAAAATTATTGAAGGGCACCCCCGTGATCGTGGTGCAATCATTGCCCGGACCAACACCAACACTAAGTCCACGTACTGGCTTCGAACAATGATTCGTCTGGATGGGGTGTGGGTTGTTGAGCCATTTTGTGATCAATGGGTGTAGATCCCAAGGCCGGTAGTATGTACAGAGGTATCTAAACAGTGATCTTTTGTGGACTTCTTCCCAACTATGAGTGAACCCCTCAGAATTTTGAGAAAAAGATGGGCTGATATTTGTTTGGAAGTTGTTGCATTCAGTATTTCGAGGAGACTACTCCCAGTTGGTTCTGTTAATTTTTGTAGAGGATTTCCAGTGGGTGAACCAGTTTTTTGAGTTGCTCCTCGCAGTCTCCAGTTTTTGCCTTGAGAGTTTCTCAATTTTGTTCAGTATTTATTGATTTCAGTTTGTTCAGTTGGCTACCTACCGCAGATATTACAGATTTTCTATCTTCTATTGCGATTCAATATGATCTTCAGATGCTTCGTCTCAATGAATTGAAGAAAGTTGTTATGGCCCAAAGTGTCACTGCTGATACAGATTCGCTGGCGATCAGGAATAGGTTCAATGCGCTTGATGCTAAAATTCTTTTATTGGACGGGCAGGTTGCTGCTATAAGAAGTGAGCAATTAGAGTTCCAAGCCAAAATATCAGCAGATCTTCTAAGCCTCTCCACCCAGATTGGTGATCTCGTCGACTATATTAGAGGCGGTGATGCCAAAAAGGGGGAAGGAACTAGCAGCCTCCCCCAACCTCCTCCTTCTAATATTCAAGATCAAGGCAGTGGTGAAAATCCTGGCGAAGGCAGTGGTCCTACTGCTGTTAGATTGATAGATATTGAGGATAGAAATCGAGAAGATGATAGACGTCAAATGGAAGCGGAAAGAGAAAGAGAGAGACAAAGAAGGATCAGAAGGCTGAGTAGTGTATCACATAAAAGAAGAAGAGGATATTAGTTATAATAGAACTTGTACAAATATTTTGTACTTGTACTTAATCTTCAATCAATGGAATTTTTGCGTTCTAGCAGTACGTGTGCAATTTATCTTTGCATATTTATTTATCTCGGCTGCTAAGTTTTGTCATCGCAAAAAAGGGGGAAATTGTTAGGATAAAATTTATTAGTTTTGGTGATAACAAAACAAGACCAGTTGCTACTGGAAAGTCAGCCATTGCATTTAACAGGAGAACATTCTCAGTTAACGGGTTGATTGGAAAGTTAGCCATTGCATTTAACAGGAGAACATTCTCAGTTAACGGGTTGATTTTCGGCAGATGGTGTTTTCAGTCGATGGTTATTGATTCAGCAGTTGGAACTATCAGTTGTAAGCTACAGTGGATCAGTCGTGATATTATCAGTCGATAGTTGATTTCAGCAGGATGCTTATTCAGAAAAAATCAGCAGATGAAAGAATCAGGAGATGATTAGCAATCAGCAGGCGCAAGCATTTGAGAGATAGCGTGTTTTCTTAAGTATTACAAAACGACAACGTTTGGAGTAGTCAAAACGACATCGTTCAAATAAGTTGAAACGGCAGCGTTTTGATCTAGCACTATAATCTCAGTCATTGGAGTTTGCGTTGATAAATTTAGCAGGTAGCTACAGTGAAATTCAGCATATGGCTACAGAGGAATCAGCAGAGAGCTACAGTGGATTGTTTACCAGTCTATGGTACTTAATGTTAGCGGTTGTTAAACGATGTCGTTTGGATAAATGGATACGACAGCTTTTTTCCTTCGCGCTAAGATTCAGCAGATGCTTTTTGCGATAAGGAAAACCAGCAGGTAGCTACAGTGATCTTGGACCAGCAGATACTTTTCGAAGTAAAATATTTCAAGCGACCAGCTGGTGCATATCGTCAGTCGTTGAAGCCATCAGCCGTTGTACACCTATCAGAGATTCAAGTCATCAGTAGTTGCACGAACTATGAATCGATTCAAACGTTCATATCAGAAGAAATCAAGGGCGAAGATTGAATCGTACATATGCCATTAATTGAGGGAACAGTATCAGTACTATTCTTGGTAAATAGTACAATGTATCAGAGTGCGGTTTACGGCGTTTGCACAAATATGGAACAACGCCAAATTTGCTCTGACATTGTGCGACTTGCCTCTTGGTGGAGCAGGAATTACGGTGTACAAATTTGACAGAAATTCAAACGGGATTTATTTCCTTTGAAGAATTTAATGACCGTTGATCGAAGACTGTAAATAGCAGAAGCTGGATTGAAGAAATCATCCTTCACTCTTATCATATCGCGGTCATGCTGTCAAAATACTCCCAGAGCTTTCTATCTGTTGAACATATTCAAAAAGCTCACAAGACTCGAAGAACACTACTGTTTTTATTCATAGACAAACCTTCGAGTCCATTCTCTGGTTCATATTGTTGAATCGAGTTTCTTTGTGTTAGAAACCAGAGAATTTTACAGCACTCAGAAATTGTATTCGTTGTTATATTTTATTGAGTCTGTAACGAACTGACTTTGTGAAGCAGTTCAAAAATATTATTCATCACTTGTAACCAGCAGCAACGTCTGCGTGTGAAGTTAGTGAGTCTAGGAGTTCATGCAAGTGAGGCTTGTGTGATTGGGTGTTTGTAGAAAGGCTACTTGCATCAAATCTTCTAGTGATACCTTCCGAGGAGGAAGAAGGGGAGACATAGGATATTTATATCCGAACTTCCAGAAACAAATCCTTGACTCTTATCTTTTACATTCAGCAATCTATTTACTGTTTATCTATTCACAAATCGATTGGCCTCTTTCCGCACTATTTTGTTGGCCAAGAGATTTTCATAAAACTGAGATCCTTAAGTTTGGTAACTCAAACTTAAGTTAAGCAGTGCTTGTAAAACAGTTTAAAAGAGTTTCGAAAATCTAAAATCGTAAGGAGTTCATTCAACCCCCCCTTCTGAACTCCTATACGCATATTGATCCTATTTCTGGGACCATCAGGTTTTCCTCCGAGGAGGGAGATCGACTTCAGCATTGAGTTGGTGCCTGGTACAGTTCCTATTTCACGAACCCCATTCGTTTAGCACCAGCTTAGTTGAGAGAGCTAAAGGTTCAGCTTAGCGATTTGCTGGAGAAAGGCTTTATTCGACCAAGCATGTCACCGTGGGGAGCTCCTATTCTGTTTGTGAATAAGAAGTATGGTTCGATGAGGATGTGCAACAACTTTCAGCAACTGAATAAGGCTACTGTGAAGAATAAGTAACCTTTACCGAGGATCGACGATTTGTTTGATCAGATTTAAGGTTCAGCTGTGTTCTCTAAGATCGATCTGCGTTCGGGGTACCATCAGTTGCGGATTTGAGAGCAAGATGTTGCGAAAACTGTGTTTCGAACGAGGTACGGGCATTACGAGTTCTTGGTTATGCCTTTTGGTTTGACTAATTCCCTTGCAGTTTTTATGGCTTAATGAATCGAGTCTTTAGATAATTCATTGATCAGTTCGTGATTGTTTTTATCGATGACATTCTGGTTTACTCGAAGACTCCGATGCAACATAAAGAGCACTTGAGATTAGTCCTCCAAACACTATGAGACTCGCAGTTGTATGCCAAGTTCTCTGAATGAGAGTTTCGATTGGATAGAGTAGTATTTCTGGGTCATGTCATTTCGGTCGATGGATTGTCTGTTGATCCAAGCAAGGTAGAGGCTGTGGTAAACTGGGAACGTGCTAAGAACGTCTCGGAGATTCGTAGCTTTTTAGGATTGGCTAGCTATTATCGACGCTTTATCGAGGGATTTTCTACTATAGCTAAGCCTATGACTCAGTTGACCCAGAAGGACAAGAGATTTGTTTGAACGGAGGAATGCGAGAACAGCTTTTAGTTGCTCAAGGAGAAGCTAACTACAGTGCCAGTGTTGGCTTTACCTTTGGCTTCAGGAGTTTTTGTGGTTTGTTCCAATGCTTTGCTTAGTGGATTGGGTTGTGTTCTGATGCAGCATGGTCCAGTCATTGCATAAGCTTCCCGTCAGTTGAAACCTCATGATACTCGATACCTAGTTCATGATTTGGAGTTGGCAGTCGTATTTTCTTTGAAGATTTGGCGCCATTATGTCTATGGCAAGCGGTTTGTGGTGTATAACGACCACAAGAGTCTTCAGTATCTCTTTTCACAGTCCGATTTGAAAATGAGGTAGCGTAGGTGGATGGAGTTGCTTAAGGATTTCGATTGCGAGATTCAATATCAGCCTGGGAAAGTGAATGTAGCTGCGGATGCGCTTAGAAAAAAATCTCAAGTGACGATGCTTGTATCGCCAAATATTTCAAAGGTTCATGAGCATCTAAGCACTACTGGTTGGCGTTTTTTTACCCAGGTGATGACTATGTTGTGGTGTCATCTTTTCAAGTGGAACCACAGATCGTTTCGGATATTAGGGAAGCTCAGAGAACGGATCCGTATATCCATGAGTTGAAGTTGAAAACGTGAGCTGCACAGTTTGAAGATTATTCTGTCAAATCTGATGTATGTTTGAGGTTTTGAGGCAGGTTGGTTGTGCCTAACTTGATTGATTTTAGGGAAATTATCCTAATATAAGCTCACTGTAGTCGTCACAGTATCCATACTGGTGCAAGGAAGATGTATCATGCCTTAAAACAACACTATTTGTGGGCAGGTTTGAAGAGCGATATTTCTGACTTTGTTGCTCGTTGTCTGAATTTTCAGCAACTTAAGGTTGAAAGGATGAGACCTGGTGGACTATCGCAGAGTTTAGAGGTGCCCCAATGGAATTGGGAGCATGTAGCTATGGATTTTTTGGCCCATTTGTCTTGTTCCAGCCGAGGTTGTGACGCTATTTTGGTAGTGAGTGACAGACTTTCGATGTTAGCTCACTTTATTACCTACAATATGACGTATTCTTTGAAGAAAATGGCGAAACTGTCCATCAATTTTTTAGTTCGATTGCATGTAGTGCCTGTGTCCATAGTTTCAGATCGAGATCCGAGGTTTACTTCCAGATTTCGGAAGAGTTTGCAAATATCTTTGGGCACCAGATTGGCTATGAGTACAGCTTACCATCCCCAAACGGATGGTCAATTTGAGAGAACGATACAGACCTTGGAGGATATGTTGCGAGCTGTTGTTATGGACTTCAGTGGTAGCTTACAGGATTCGTTGTCGCTGGTGGAATTTTCGTATAATAACAGCTACCAAGTAACGATTGGAATGGCACAGTTCGAAGCATTGTATGGTAGGAAGTGCAGATATCCAATTCTTTGGGAATAAGTGGGGGAGAAGAAGCTATCTTCTCCTGAAATGGTGCATCATATGAGAGATCAAGTGGATCTGATTCGACAGCATATGAAGGCTGCACAAGATCGCCAAGCTAGTTACGCAAACAGAAGGCGTAGGCCTTTAGAATTTTAGGTTGGTGATCGGGTGTTCTTGAAAGTTTGTCCTTTCAGAAGTGTTATGAGATTTGGGCACAAGGTAATATTAGCTCCTCGTTATGTTAGACCTTATGAGATTGTGGAGAGGATCGGTCCTTTGGCTTATCGTTTGTTGTTGCCACCAGAGATGTCCTCCTTACATGATGTGTTTCATGTGTCTATGTTGAGAAAGTATGAACCAGATCCTTCTCATGTGCTACAAACTGACGAACTGGAGCTGGATCAAATTTGAGTTATGTTGAGTATCCCTTGCAGATTCGGGACAGAAAGGAGAAAGAGATCAGGAACAAAACCATTCCCTTGGTGATGGTCCAATGGAGCAAGCTTGTTAAGGAAGAAGCTACGTGGGAGTTAGAGGAGAAGATGTATCGTGAGAGGCCTCATTTGTTTGAGTAGATTTGATATTTACTCTAGTAGCTAGATTGATTGTGTTGTTTTCCAGTTATGTTGAACTATTGATTAGTAACCTCCTGGTGTGTGTTGGAGTGCTTCTGGTTGGTTTTGTTCTGTGAATTGTGGATATGTTGTGTGATTTCTATGTTGTGTGTTCTTATTTTTGGTAATTGGCTATATCTTGTGATGTTGAGATTTGTACCAGTTCCGAAGTTATTGTTTGATTTCGAGGACGAAATATTTTTTTCAGTGCGGGAGAAATGTGAGATCTGAATCGCTAACTAATTATCTGGACAATTAATCGAGCGTTGGCTTAGACTTGAAGAAGAGATAGTTGGTTTGTGCGTGAAGTAGCTCAGATCTGGTTCGTATAACGATCAAATCTGGTTGGTTGAGCGCTCAGGAATCGTGTCGCGAGTTATTATGGAGGTGCGATGATAGGATCAATGTGGCACAAAAACAGGCCTATGAGTTCAGAAGGGGGGGTTGAATAAAATCCTTGGTATTTTAAATTTTCTAAACCGTTTAAAACTATTTTTACAAGCACCGCTTAACTTAAGTCCGAGTTACCAGACTTAAGGTATCTCAGTTTAAATGGCTGATTTCTCGGTTAAAAAAAATTGTGCGGAAAGAAACCGATTAATCAGTGAACAGTATAAACAATAAATAATGCGTAATGTAAAGAGTTAAGGGACAAGAAATTTGTTTCTGGAAGTTCGGATATGAATATCCTACGTCTCCCCTTCTTCCTTTTCAAGAAGGATTCACTAGAAGCTTTGATGAATACAGTCCTTCTGCACAAACCCGATCACCGAGCCTCGCTCAAGGTGAACTCCTAGCAACACCACACACAAAGCAGACGCAGCTGCTGAATACAAGTAATGAATAATATGTTTTTCGAACTGCTTCACAAAGCCAGTTCGTTACAGACTCAATAGAATATTACAGTGAATACAAGATTTTGAGACTGTAAATCCTCTGGTTTCTAAACACAAAAACTCAACTCAACAAGGGTGAACCAGAGGATGACTCGAAGGTTTATCTATGAATGCTTGAATGAAGATTCTTCGAGTTGTGAGAGCTTCGAGAGATGGCTTCAAAATACGATTAGCTCTAGAATGCTTGAGACTCAAAAACAGCAGAGTGACGGCAAGAGAATGATAGCCAAGACTTTTCTTCAATTCAAAACTCCTGCTATTTATACTCTTCGCAACGGTCATTAATTCTGTAAGGAAATAAAATCCCTTTTGAAACTCTGATAATCATGTAACCGTATACTCTGCTCCACTACAAGGTAAATTTCACACTGTCAGAGCAAGATTGTCGCCTTCCATATTTGTGCAATAACCGTGTAACAAACTCTGTAAATATGTACTATTTACCCAAAATAGTACTGATCTTGTCTCCTTAATTCCAGGAAATTTGTACGATTTGATTGAGACCATTGATTCTCTTCAATTTGAATATGTGGTCCCGTGAATCAATTTAATGCTTGCGCCTGAAATCTTTTCTGTTGATGGATATATCTTTCTTGAAGATAAATAAATAGTCCATCGGTGTTCGAATAGATATCTATCACAGTTAAAGAATATTTGACCATTTGCAATTTCAGAAAGGCTGACGTCATCGTATCTGTTTGGCAAACTGTAGCGTTATCTATTGAGTATACTGTAGCAGTAACTGACGGTGTCTATGACGTCACAGTATCTGATAACCCTACTATGCACATATCTGTTGACAGCAATCTTCGCTGTTAACCATATTGAAATGTACCTGTTGGACTTCACTGTTACGATATCTTTTAACAGCAACCATTGCTACACTGTTACAATATCTGTCGAATACACTTGACCATAATCTAAGCCTTTCTGTTGACAACAACCGTTGCATTCCAAAAACGAATTATGTTGGACTATACCTCTGATTTAATCACGATGTCTGTTGACAGCAACCATCATTCTAAATGCACTATCAACAGTAGATATCTGATCCAATACCCCAAATAACTGCTCCGATATCCCAAACGTCTCAGAACCTGAATCTGATCAACCCGATAACATATCTGCAATTCAAACCGATCACTGTTGTCAGCAACTCTTATATCCATGAAAAGATTATTCGAATTTCATCGTTAAGTCCAAATATTTTCTTACTTTTGTTATCACCAAAACTATAAATTTTATCCTAACAATTTCCCCCTTTTTGGTGATGACAAAACTTAGCAGCCGAGATAAATGATTAGGCAAAAATAAATTGCACACGAACTGCTGAATTTCAAACTTGAATTAATTGGAAGTTGTACATGAGATTTGTACAAAATATCAACAATAATTCTCTCCTAACCAATCCTCAAAAGATCTACTGAAACTATCTTCTCCTCTTGTAAGATCCACTCCTATTCCCTCTGCTACTACCTTCACTGCCCCTTTCTCTGCGTCTATCAGCGTGAATAAGTCTGTCCATGATGCTTGTGGTTCTAACATTATCACCACCACCACCTGTATTGCCACTGCCTCTGTTTTAATCATCAGGTGGTGGTTGAGGACCTCGGCTGCTACCTTCCCCCTTTTTGTCATTACCGCCCCTATTAATATATTGATGAGCTCGCTCAAATGGTCGGTAAGAATATTGTGATTGGCATGTGCCTGTGCCTGAAACTCCATAAGTTTGTGGGAGATAGATTCTTTGGTAGCCTCAAGATCCTTCCGAACATCAACCAAACCGGTGGCAACAACATCCACCTTAGCGTTTATCTCTCTCACTGCCTTCTTAACATCCATAAAATCAGCAGTGACAGAAGCACTGTCAGCCAAAACACTTTTCCTAAATCCATTGAAGCGCAGTGTCTTGACATCATCATTAGTTCGGCCTTCTTGTCGTGCACCCTGAAATAAAGTTCTGAAAGCTTCGTATGGCTGCAGCAGGGAATCACGAAGGCCCCTTTCAATTGTATGTAGCTTGGATAGAATACCACTTTGAGACTCATAAATACGCTCGGATAGGAAGGTCTAGAGATCAGCAAGGGCTGCAAAAAACTCAGTAGGACCAACTGGTAATAATATCTGATTATCTGGAGTGGAATCCAAAGAAATATCATCTGCGTTAAAGCGCATCGGAGAATCAGTGTGAGTTGGAGAGTCTGGTCGCTGAACAAAATCTATCTGTACAACAGGATCAGAAACTGAAATAGATGGCACTGAAGAAGATTCTATATGTACACTTAGGATGACAAAACTTAGCAGCCGAGATAAATGATTAGGCAAAAATAAATTGCACACGAACTGCTGAATTTAAAACTTGAATTAATTGGAAGTTGTACATGAGATTTGTACAAAATATCAAAAATAATTCTCTCCTAACCAATCCTCAAAAGATCTACTGAAACTATCTTCTCCTCTTGTAAGATCCACTCCTATTCCCTCTGCTACTACCTTCACTGCCGCTTTCTCTGCGTCTATCAGCGTGAATAAGTCTGTCCACGATGCTTGTGGTTCTAACATTATCACCACCACCACCTGTATTGCCACTGCCTCTGTTTTAATCATCAGGTGGTGGTTGAGGACCTCGGCTGCTACCTTCCCCCTTTTTGTCATTACCGCCCCTATTAATATATTGATGAGCTCGCTCAAATGGTCGGTAAGAATATTGTGATTGGCCTGTGCCTGTGCCTGAAACTCCATAAGTTGGTGGGAGATAGATTCTTTGGTAGCCTCAAGATCCTTCCGAACATCAACCAAACCGGTGGCAACAACATCCACCTTAGCATTTAGCTCTCTCACTGCCTTCTTAACATCCATAAAATCAGCAGTGACAGAAGCACTGTTAGCCAAAACACTTTTCCTAAATCCATTGAAGCGCAGTGTCTGGACATCATCAATAGTTCGGCCTTCTTGTCGTGCACCCTGAAATAAAGTTCTGAAAGCTTCGTATGGCTGCAGCAGGGAATCACGAAGGCCCCTTTCAATTGTATGTAGCTTGGATAGAATACCACTTTGAGACTCATAAATACGCTCGGATAGGAAGGTCTAGAGATCAGCAAGGGCTGCAGAAAACTCAGTAGGACCAATTGGTAATAATATCTGATTATCTGGAGTGGAATCCAAAGAAATATCATCTGCGTTAAAGCGCATCGGAGAATCAGTGTGAGTTGGAGAGTCTGGTCGCTGAACAAAATCTATCTGTACAACAGGATCAGAAACTGAAATAGATGGCACTGAAGAAGATTCTATATGTACACTTAGTTGGTCAGACTCTGCCTCATTGAAAGACTGAAAACAATCATGCCGCGGAGATGGAGAATGATAAACTGTTGACCCATCAGAAGAAACTAAATCATCCTCTGCAACTTTCTTATCCTCCATTTCAGATGCCCCTGATATTTTGATAAGACCGATATAGCTGCTACCGTGCCTTCTCTACCTGCTATTACTACTGATCTTTCTGCTTCACTTGATGATCTCCAGACCTTCCTATCCGAGCGTATTAATGAGTCTCAAAGTGATATTCTTTCCAAGCTACATACAATTGAAAGGGCCTTCGTGATTCCCTACAGCAGCAAGACGAAGCTTTCAGAACTTTAATTCAGGGTGCACGACAAGAAGGCCGAACTATTGATGATGTCCAGACACTGCGCTTCAATGAATTTAGGAAAGGTGTTCTGGCTAACAGTGCTTATGTCACTCCTGATCTTATGGATGTTAAGAAGGCCGTGAGAGAGCTAAATGCTAAGGTGGATGCTGTTTCCACCGGCTTGGTTGATGTTCGGAAGGATCTTGAGGCTACCAAAGAATCTATCTCCCACCAACTTCTGGAGTTTCAGGCACAGCCACAGATTCACTCGCATATTCTGAGAGATGTGCGAAATTGCTTAGCGAGTGAATCACAAACAATACAAAATCAGATCCCGTCCAAGCACGAAGACGTTAAACTCTGTGTCTGTAACCTTTCTCACATAGGCGTAAAACAAGTGAGTGACACAGCCGAGGTATGGTGTAAAGTCTAGGAGTTCACCTGGAGCGAGGCTCGGTGAGTGGGTCTACAGATCAAATCTTCTAGTTGAACCTTCCGAGGATGAAGAAGGGGAGATGTAGGATATTTATATCCAAACTTCCATAAACAAATAGCAGTGTATTGTATTCTTTTATTTATTTACAGTACTTCGAATTAGCATTTACATTAGCATGGACGCATAACTCTGTTTGGAACAAACAGATGTCATGCATACTTTAACTGTCACAATTGTACAGCAAACAGATTTCATGCACTGTTAGTCACGCATCATACATATGCTTTAATAGAAATCTATTTGCGTTAATCTTAAAATTTAGGATTCAGTTCTGGTGTTTTCCGCATGTTTTTATTACATACCAGATCTGTCTCCGGTGCTCTGTTTTATGTTCAAGAACCCGTGAGGTTTTGTTTGACGCCTCGCTTTTATTTCTTTTTATAGGATCAGATCTCTCGGCATGTTTCGTTTAATTGTCTTGTATTAGAGCGAGATTTGATCCTTCGGTCCTAACATGCAAAGTTGGATATTTTGAATTATAGTGAGTGACGTCATTCTGGGAGAAACCAGATTCGAGGATGAAATCTGGAAGTACTGCTTAGAGAGGTGCGGTTCGTGGTTTTAGTGTAAACCGGTGCGATTCATGAGTATCGGCCGAGGCAAGATCACAATGAGTGTGAGTTTGAGTTGGTCGTTCAGATCCGGGTCGCAATGTGACACCGCTAAGCGATACACGTTCATGACTAACTGGATTGTTGTACGATGTCGTTTAGAGGAACCAGCTGAGATCTGAGATCTGGATGTGTGAGCGTTGGTCGGTTGCGGGAGCTCTATTGTAGTGCGACGCCGTTTTGAGAAACCAAATCTTGTGCAAGCTGGTCGCTTTGGGCGTACTCATATGTGACGTCGTTTGGTAGTAGCACGCTGGTATGGTGTATAGACCAGATCTAGAGTAGTACTCAGATTTGAGTTGGTATCAGCTGTGAGCTCTATTTTTTCGATGACTACTGTTCTTCAGATTTGGGGAGATTGAAGTTATATTCATAGAGGACTTTGACTGTGGTCTCGCAACTATTTCCTAACACTTAGAAGATATTCCTTTCGAGAGTTTGATACTCCAATTCGTCTTAGAACCCTAGTTACTGTTCACCGTAGCTGATTCCTCCGATTCCCGGTGGTAGTTGTCGTAGCTTTGAGCAAGGGTGGTAGCGTTGAGTTCCTCTTGCCAAGATCGTTCTTTCTAAACCTCTTTTAAGAGCTTTGAGCAGCTGGAAGAAGAACGTGAAGAAGCTACAGTGCGTTGTGGTTCGTATTTTGGTAGGTTTGGTTCTTATGCTCAGGTAGTTCTTCGAGTACGTATTAGATCCTACCTTGTGCTTCATTTAGAGCTAATTATCGTGTTAGAAAGGTAGGACAGAGCTGGGTTGAGCTGGTGGCTCCCAGTTCATGTTTCTGTGCGTAATGACCCTGAGCTGGTTGTTGTTGTTTGACCAAGCAGGTGGCAGATCTGAGTTACTCGGGGATTTTGTTGTGGTAATTATAGCTCAGAAACTGAAGGTACGGATTTGAGCTTGTCTTACATGTCAGGCCCTGTGCTAATTACTAACAATTAACACATAAAAAGCGCATAAACACGGAAGCTTAAAATCAGGGCTTAAGAATTTTTCGAAATACTATGGGCCTGAACTTCATATCATACATTCAAAATAGCGATAATAAAATACGAGTTGATTCAATTTCCAACACAACAAGTATCAATCAAATATAAATCCCCAATACATGGTAACACGGGGCATTCCCCGGTTCAATACATATCATATATAGACTGGGACTCAGGGACGCGGGGATCGACAAACTGAACTTCCACTCGGTCCAACTTGATTACCTAGAGCTCCTGCAAATGGGCAATACAGACCCAAACAAAACAAAAGCAGGAAACAAGTACGAGGTCAAGCCTCAGTACGAAGAGCTATCAAAGCAGATAAACATGCAACATGCTATAAATCAATGCTATGAATGCATGAGGGCTATCAAGAAATCGGATAGCTAGACCAGTCTATCAACTGGCAACTCAAATCAAGCCTCTATACCACACGCAGCCAATCAGCCGGTGGAAATCATCGGTCCGTGATCATCGGGGCCCGTCAGCCCATCACAGCTCGGCGGTAGACACTCGCATCCGGTAGTCACCGCTCCGACGATAGCGTTGGACTTTTCGGACACGACTCAACAGTCGGCCAGTCACAACGTGGCACCCAATCAGGTAATCAAATCAATTTATAAATTCAGGCTCAAGATGTATGCAATGAATGTCATTCAATATCAATGCTCAATGCATACAGTTTACAATACGTGAAACAGAACAGAATTCATTAAATTCCATCATCTAAAATCACGTAAGCCACATAACAGCAAATCACAACACTGAAAAGATAGACATGTTCACGCTCAACTGCTAAGGAGCCGCTCAATCGTACCTTTCCTCCTTCGAATTACCTAACAGATTCCTCCTGGCTCAAATCAAGCGGCAGGACACTTCCTGGAAGCTGAAATCTGTTACAACATAGCTAATATCTTAGCTCAATTCAACTACACAACACGCTAATCCTACGGCCAGAAGCATACTTCAATCTTACACTTCTACGCAGGCATTAACTACTAAAAACCGAGCTCAAATCACAAGAATTGCTCACCCAAAAGCTCACGCTAGCAGAAGAACGCAAGCACAAACTGCTCTCAAAAGCTTCGAAATCCAGCAGCTTCGCGTTTCCAACCCAGCGCTAATTGCAACGTCTCAAATGGGTAGCAAACGAAAGAGCTAAACAAGGGGAATCCAGCGCCACTAAGATTGTCAAAAACAAAGGCTGGATGCTAGTGAAATCGGACGGAGAAAATCACGATGAATAGTAACTCAACGAGGGTTTGGAGAAGAAGAGATAAGAGATATCTGGCTCAAAATAATCTAAGTGTCGATCAACACTACTATAAATACCTCTTCAATCCTCGCCTGCTGATTCACTAAGATCCATCGAAGTATTCAGCAGAAGTCTATCAGCAGCAATCTTCTCTTTTCTTTTCGTAAAATTCAGCAGCAACAACGAAACAACAATCGCACTAAAACCTTCAAAACGACACCGTTCCAACTTATCAAAACGACGCCGTAGCAAACACCAGCTGCCAACAGCTCTCGCAAGGCTCTTGTGGTCGGTGTACACCACAAATTCTTCACCATAGAGATAATGCCGCCAAATCTTCAAGGCAAACACTATTGCAGCCAACTCCAAATCATGAACCGGGTACCTCGTCTCGTGAGGCTTCAGCTGTCGAGACGCATACGCAATCACGTACCCGTTCTGCATCAAAACACACCCTAATCCACTCAGAGAAGCATCGGAGCACACAACAAATCCTCCGGATCCAGACGATAGGGCCAAAACAGGAGCAGTAGTCAACTACTCCTTCAGCGTCTGAAAACTGTACTCGCACTCATCAGTCCATAAAAATCTCTTATCTTTCTGAGTCAAGTGCGTCATAGGCCTGGCTATCGAAGAAAACTTCTCAATGAAACGCCTATAGTAGCCGGCCAACCCCAAGAAACTACGGATCTCTGAAACGTTCCGGGGTCTCTCCCAGTTAAGCACTGCTTCGACCTTGCTCGTATCTACCGAAATTCCTTGTGCCGAAATCACGTGACCCAAAAAGATAATCCTGTCGAGCCAAAACTCACACTTGCTGAATTTGGCATAGAGCTGCGAGTCTCTCAATCTCTGCAATACAAGTCTCAAGTGCTCCTTGTGCTCTCTCTTGCTCCTCGAGTACACCAAGATGTCATCTATGAAGACGATTACGAACCGATCGATATACTCACTGAAGACGCGATTCATCAAATCCATAAAGACAGCAGGGGCATTCGTCAATCCAAAAGGCATGACAAGAAACTCAAAATGCCCATATCGAGTCCGGAAGGCCGTCTTTGCCACATCAGCATCTCTAATTCGCAACTGGTGATAACAAGAGCGCAAGTCAATCTTCGAGTAAACAACCGATCCCTGCAGCTGATCGAACAAGTAA
>KQ991673.1:12592-23749 GCA_001598015.1 Dorcoceras hygrometricum
AGATTCTCTTCCATCTTATACCATTCTTGGAGACTATTGTTAGCTAGAGCGAGGTCGCGAAGTTACTGTCTTGGCCGTGTGTTCGCTGTGAGCAGGTAGCTTCGAATTGTTGTAAGATCTTAGCTTTAGTAAGTTGATTTAAGCTCCCTGTTAAGTGGTATTGATGGGATTGATCGCTGGTTGAGTTGTAACTCCCGGCAGTACCTTCTGTGTATTTGATTCCCTATGATTTATGCCCCTGTGTGCTTTGACAGGTTGTTGTTCAGCTTTCTCGGGACCTTTGTTGTGGTAATTGTGCTAGAAATTAAGGTATGGATTGGAGCTTGTAATATAGGGATGTTATGGCATGGATAATTTGTGAGATGGCTATTGCTGGCTTCTGTTTTGTGAGATGACTGTTGGTTATGTGGTGTATACGTGCTGATGTTATGATTGTTCGCATATGTTTATATGCTTGTTATTCCAGCATGTGGCATACACACATTTGCATCTCCGTTCAGCTTTTGCAACCATTGCTTCGTTGTTGTTGTTCTGTTTATTTACCAGGATGCGAGGTCGAGCGGTGATTCCGCACTCTCATTTCCCCTATGCACCGTGGCTAGCTACCACAGTTCATAGGTGGGGTTGTTGATGCATCTGGTAAGGGTGGGCGAGTAGGGGTGAGTGGGTAGCACGCACATGTCCTACACTCACCGTGGCCACATATTCTATTGCAGATCCTGTTGAGCTGTTGTTTCCTTCCTCATGCATAGCATCTGCATTTTATTCATGCTGTTTACTGCTGTTTATAGTTGCTCTCCGTACTGGGGTTTGACCCCATGTCCCTCTGGGGCTTGGTTGTTTTCCTTGTTGTGTTGTTTTCATGAAACCCAGGTTTTACAGCTGGTCGTGGTTTTAGCCCAGCTGGTGGTGCCCTCAGGAGGTGGTTAGAGTATCCCAGTTGCGTATAGCATATTTATATGTATCAGTATTCTTAGCCAGGGGGATGCCTTGCGCTTCGTTGGTATTTGATTGTTGGAGTCTGATACTTGTTTTTATGCTATACTGTTATTGTTGTGGTGATTTTCATACACTGGGATTCTATTTTGATTATTGTAGTATTTTAATGTATATGTTTTAAACCGTCACGCCCAAACGCGAAAATTTTACCCGCTTTTTTTAGCTTCCGCATGTGTTTGTATGTTTTATCTCTGATTAGAGCACGAGGCCTGACAGGAATTGAGATTATTTAAACAGTTTTGGCATAAGCATGAGAATATTTCCAATGTGTTGGGAATGCTGTGATGAGTGTTTACGTGAATAGATTTGCCTGACAGTGATTTGAATATCTGTTCTCTTTACGTATGATTTATGTATGTTAGTGAATTGATATTGTTTGGCTTTCACGTATACATATTGAGCTTGAATTTGATTGATGCCCGAGTCGAGCTAGCGTTGTGATCGGCCGGCTGAGTTGTCGTGCCCTGAAAGGTCCAATGCTATCATCGAGGTGGTGAAAGGTTGAGTTTTCGCGCCTGAAGACCACTGAACTGTGATGGTCGGCAGATTGTCGCAGCTGAAGATCACGGATCGATGATTTCCACGGGTTGATTGGTTGTGCGTGGTGTTGAGGCTCCATTGAGATTTGAATTGCCAGCTGAGTTTTTGGCCTTGATTACCGATGTTCTTTGGTACCCTCATGCATATCATGACTTGAGATATTGCATGTTTTATGAATTGTTGTTTTATGAGTGCTCTTCGTACTGAGGTTTGGCCTCGTTTATTTTTCCTGTTTTTGGGCTTCTTTGTTCGGTGTTGTTCTTTGCAGGTTCTACATCCAGCTGGACAGAGTGGAGCGTCAGCTAGAAGATCCCCATTCTGAGTCCCAGTTATTTATATTGATATATTGAGCCATGGAATGTCCTGTGCCTATAGTATTTTGAGGAGATCTGTATTTGATACTTGTTGCCTGTTTCTGTTGTTGTTGGATTTTCAGTTTAAATCCTTATTTTGATTATGAACTTATTTTGAATGATATTTTGAATCAGGCCCAAATCGAAATTTTTTAAGCCCTGATTTCATGTTTCCGCATAATTGTGAGTAATTGAGTAATTAATCTGTGTTTAGCGCACTGGGCTTGACACCCATGTTCTGAGTTCCCTTAAGATCTTTTTAAATACACTTAACTAGAATGAGATGAGATTTTTTTTTATCAGTCTGAAATCTACCACACATACTGTGAGGACTAGAACTTGTTAATTGGTGATTAACGAAATAATCAGATCTGAACAAGGATTAACCAAGGGAGATGTTAACCATCGGGTTTTCAGATGGTAATTAGTTTTTCTGTTGGTGATTTTTGGATTTTCAGATTTGATGTAGAACAGATCAGATGTGGACTTTTGGTCGCTATCGGGTGGCTTGGAACAGATCCGAGTGGTGTAAGTGGATTTGAGAAGATCGTACTTGGGTATAATCTGTTTTGATGTATTGAGCTTGAGTTGAGTGTTGACGGGGATTGGTATCAGAGGATATCAGATTTGAGTAGTGGAAACTATAGTTGGATGTAATGCGACGTCGTATCGTGTTACTAGATTTGTCGTTGGTTGAGTGAAATCTGTTCATTCGGAGTGAGAAGATGTGCGCGTCTATTTGGGGAAGTCAAGTGTTGGTCAACGGTACTGTGTGGACCGGTCCGATTCGTGAGTTGGTTAGACCGGTGCGGTTTAATGATTTCTTACTTGACCAAATCTGGAGGAGCGAGCGAGTCTTTGTCGAGAGATCTGTTTGTTTGGAGCGGGACTCCAACGCGATGTCGTTTGGTGATTTCGCGCGAGGATAGCGTAGTAGAGTCAGATCTCTAAGACTTGAGATGGCGCCCAGATCTGAGGTAGCGTTCAGATTTGAGTGATTGACTTTCACTGTAGCTTTGACTGGGAGATTTAAATATAAGAGTCGAGCAACACTTAGTCGATTTCGAACCCGATATTTCTTATCTTCTTCCCGAGAACTTCGCGAATCCTTACTGTTCATCAAACCCTATTTCTTGAGATTGCCGTCGATTTACGCCGCCGTTTGGAGCAAGATTGGTGGCGCTGAGCTCATCTTCCTTAGGGCTTTCGATTGATACTAGTTTGGAGATTTTGATCGACGAGTTGAGGGAGCGCGAAGTAGTTGGAGGTTCGAGTATCTTCGTGATTGTTGTCCAGTGTTCTTTCGTTCTTGAGCAGCTTTGGGTAAGTGATTTCTTAATGATCTAAGCTTTGATTTAGAGCTGGATAGCGCTCTGTTGAGTTGAGGTAGCTGTTTTAGGCTGTAAGCTGTATGACATTTGAGGTGAGCTGATTATTAGATATCTTGGCAGATTTGGGCTCGTAGGTATCTTCTGTTGAATTCTTGAAGAGCTAGTAGCGCAGCTGATTGAGCAGGTTGTTGGAGCTGTGTTCGACGTGATCTGTCGAGGTATTAGAAGCTGGATTGAGGTACGGATTTGAGCTTATTTAAACAGCTTTGGCATAAGCATGAGAATATTTCCAGTTTGTTGACAATGTTGTGACTGAGTTTTTATGTGAAAAGATTTTCCTGACTTTGATTTGATTATGTGTTCTGTTTGTGTATGATTTATGTATGTTAGTGAATTGATATTGACTGCCATTCACGCATACATATTGAGCTTGAATTTGATTGATGCCCGAATTGAGCTGGTGTTTTGATCGGCCGACTGAGTTGTCGCACCTAAAAAGTCTAATGCTATCATCGAGGTTGTGGCCGGCTGAGTTGTCGTGCCTGATGACCACTGAACTGTGATGGTCGGCAGATTGTCGCACTTGAAGATCACGGATCGATGATTTCTACCGGCTGATTGGCTGTGCGTGGTGTTCAGGCTCCAATGAAATTTGATTTTGCCAGCTGAGTTGTTGACTTTGATTACAGATGTTCTTTGGTACCCTCATGCATATCATGACTTGAAATATTGCATGTTTTATGAATTGCTATTTTATGAGTGCTCTTCGTACTGATGTTTGACCTCGTATATTTTCCCTGTTTTCTGGCTACTTTGGTCGGTGTTGGCCTTTGCAGGTTCTACAGGTAATCCAGCTGGAAAGAGTGGAACGTCAGCTGGAAGATTCCCGTTCTTAGTCCCAGTTATGTACTTATGTATTGATATATCGAGCCATGGGATGTCCCGTGCCTACAGTATTTGAGGGGATCTGTATTTTACACTTGTTGCCTGTTTTTATTGTTGTTGGATTTTGAATTTAAATCCTTATTTTGATTATGCTTATTTTGAATGATATTTTGAATCAGGCCCAAATCGAAAATTTTCCCAACTTTTAATGCTTCCGCGTAATTGTGCTTATTTGAGTATCTAATCTATGTATTAGAGAACAGGGCCGGACACATACAAACAACATGTATAATGTCTAGTTTTCTAGCAGTTATGTATCCAATAAATCCACGATACATGTTGATAGGATCAATTAGGATCGAAAATATGCCTAGGAGTTCAGAAGGGGGGGGAGGTTGAATGAACTCTTTGAATTTTAATTTTCGAAACATTAAAAACGATTTTACAAGCCTTCGCTAAACTCAGATACTGAGTTTCCAGATCTGAGGCTCTCAGTTTAATTTTGTTCGCTCGGTTAACAATAAATTGTGTGGAAATAAACCGAGCAGTGAACAGTTAATAGAGATAAATAAGATGCAAATAAAATAAAAGTGCAAGGTTCAGAATTTGTTAATGAAAGTTCGGATATGAAATCCTACGTCTCCCCTTCTTCCTTTGCAGTAAGGTTCCACTAGAAGACTTTGATGTACACAGCCTATGAATACACCCGATCACCGAGCCTCGCTCCAAGTGGACTCCTAGCAACTTCTACTACACGCAGATAACACTGCTCAGTTACAATTAATCGTAATTTTCGAACTGATTCGAGAAGCACGTTCGTTACAGACTCAATCTGAATAATACAATGAATACAATATTTTGAGTACTGTAGATCTTCTGGTTGACAAATAAACTCAATTTACAATTGTAAACCAGAAGATATCTCAAGATAAATCTATTTAGAAGAAGGGAGTGTTCTTCGAGATTTGAAAGCTGGGACTTAGAATATTTTGAACACTTGAATATTCCCAGAAATTTGAGAGCGTAATGCGAGATAAATTGTCGAGAACTTCTCCAATTGAAATCTTCAATTATTTATACTCTTCAATCTCAACGGTCAGTAGATACAAATCCCTTTGTGTATCTTCATCGGCGCTTGTCAGGGCTTAATTGACTCATTTACCAACTGGGTAAACAGCGTATCAATCACTCTGCGTAATGTGCAACTTTACTCAAAATAGCTCTGATTTTGTTTCCTTAATTAAATTGTGACCGTTGACCAACTGATAACATTTGATGAATTCCGAAGCTCACATTTTCTAGAATATTGAAATCTGAATACTGCTCTCCCTTTCCCTTTGTGAGTAGCTACAAGAAATAACTAGCCATCACATCTGGAATATCCTCCTTTTTGTAATATTTCAGAATTAATGCTCTCTGTCACTGAAAACTGTACTGCTCTTCTCGTAAAACTGAAACACATTCAGATCGAAGTCTGAAGAATTCTGTCTAGAGTCGGTTTACATCTGAACGCATATAGCCGGATCTGTCAGCCTCGTGCTCTAAACAGGGTAAAACATACAAACACATGCGGAAGCTTATCAAAAAGCGGGTAAAATTTTTGCGTTTAGTCCTGACGGTTTAAAACATGTAATTTAAAATACAAGAATACTCAAAATACGAACCCAATTTAAAATACAACCACAACAGAAACAGTATAGCATAACAACATCCAACGACAACATGTATCAGACTCCAACTACGGGATACAATAACGAAGCGCAGGGCATCCCCCTGGCTAACTGATACATACATATATATATACTATACGCAACTGGGACACGCTAACCACCTCCTGAGGCACCACCAGCTGGGTTAAAACCATGACCAGCTGTAAAACCTGGGTTCCCTGAAAACAGCACAAACAAGGAAACAAACCAAGCCCCAGAGGGACATGGGGTCAAACCCCAGTACGGAGAGCAACTAATATAGCAAAAGAATGCATAAGATAAAATGCAGATTCTATGCATGAGACACCGGATAACAACGGAAGGCTCAACCAACAAGGGAGCTAAGGAACTCAAGCACAGCTCCAAGAATCTGCAACAACAGTGGCCACGGGGTGTGTTCACAGTGTGGTAATGAGCCACTCGCCGTGATACAACACCCGAATACCAGATGCATCAAACAACTCAACCTGCCGTTGCCTCGCCCATGAACTGTGGTAGTTAACCACTCGGCGCATGATGGCTAACGATCCCAGCAGGGAGATGAGAGTGTGGTATTGTCGCTCGCCCTCGCATCCTGATAAGAATCAACAACAGCAATACAAGATACGAACAATGGCTGCAATAACAATATGAATGCAATATGGGAAATGCATGTATGCATAACATGGCAGCTAAACAATCAACAGAAATCACGTATGCACACAGCAACCTCCACATCGATGCATAACCGCCATCTAGCATTCAATCTCACGCCAATTCCCAGCAATATCAAGCTCAGATCCGTACCTTTTACTTTTGTGCAACAAATACTACAAAACAGGCCCGAGAAATCTGGATAGCAACCTGCTAAATACACAACACACAGATCTCAAAAGCTGCACAAAACTCACGGCCAATTATAGAAGCTCACGGCTGGGAGCCACGCTCAACCAACTCAATTACTACCAAAACAGCTTACTGAAAGCTAATTCACAACTAGAAACGAGATCTCAAAACTAAAACCCAAAGGCTACCTGCGCGCACAACACACTGCCGGAGATAGCAGCTTCGTGATCTCTCTCCAGTGAACGCTAATCTCCAAAAGTGGTATGGAATGATAGAGCTTCGCAAGAGGAGTCCAACGATACCTCAATTGTCCAAAACGACGGGAACCACCGGATAAAATCAACGGTGAACAGTGCTCTAGGGTTCGAGAAACAGAGAACGAATGTCGGGGAAAATATTCTAAGTATGGGATCTGACATCTCAATCGAAGACCAAGTCTTCCTATATATAAATCCCGTAGCTGCTGAAATCTGTTTTAAACAAATCCCCAGACAAAAACCAGCAGAAGCGAAGAAACCAGCTGCTGAAATCTCAAACCACGCTAAACAAAACGACGACGCATAGCCTACGTCATCCAGTCGCTAGCTACAGTAACCAACAAATCTCTCGCAGCTGGACATCCAAACACTGGTTCAAAATACAAAAGATGGAACCAGTAGCAACATACAAAACGCAGCCTTGCAACTAATCAAAACGGCGTCGCATTGCCACGTCATCAAATCTGGTCCTCTTGCGCAATACCAGTCTCAAGCTACAGGAAAACCTGACGTGAGCTACATGAACGTTGACCAACGTTGACAGCTGGAAATCAATTATGCGCATTGACTGGTTCCTTAGCGCTAGCCAAAAACAACGACGTTTCCTCCCCGCGCTACAGTGATGTTGACCCGCGTTGACATCTGCCTCGACAGGACAACCAGCAGACACATGCGACCAGATCTCACACTAACGCTACACCAAAACGACGTCGCTCCAACTTATTCAAACGACATCGTATCCAACGCGATACAAATTCACGCTAAGGCAACTGCTGATTTTTACAAACGCTACCAGATCTCTCCAATACGACGGCGTTTCACTATGCAACCAGCTTTCACATTCAAAAACACGAAAACTCCCAGAATTGATCCAAATGCTATTTCAGACCCGAAAATGCAACCCAAACACACAAACAAAGATCTAAACCACCAGAAATCTCTAAAAACCGATACATTCCAACAATTAATCTCTAATACAAATCCAGGTCTCACATTTTTCCCCCACTAAAAGGATTTCGTCCTCGAAATCAACACAACAATTCTGGCACAACAACACAACACCAGCAAGATACAAATAGAACTCGCCCAACACAAGGCCAAGAGTTCAAGATAACTGAGCAAACATATAACAATAACTAGGGATGAAATACAACCAAAAGCTACAAAATACTGGAAAATTTAGCTCAACAGCTACTCAAACAGATGCGGCCACTCGCTCTGCATCTTTTCTTCCAGCTCCCAAGTAGATTCTTCCCTTCCATGCTTGCTCTACTGCACCATTACCAACGGAATGGTCTTATTTCTCAGTTGTTTCTCTTTCCTGCCAAGGATCTGCAAGGGATATTCTTGATAACTCAATGACTGATCTAGCTCCACCTCGTCAGTTCTAAGCACATGAGACGGATCTGGCTCATATTTCCTCAACATGGAAACATGGAAGACATCATGAAGAGAAGACAACTCTGACGGTAACAACAGTCGGTACGCTAAAGGGCCAATCCTCTCAACAATCTCATACGGACTAACGTAACGAGGAGCTAACTTTCCCTTGTGTCCAAAGCGCATCACACTGCGAAACAGAGAAACCTTGAGAAATACACGATCACCAACCTGAAACTCAAGAGGTCGACGCCTCTTATTCGCATAACTGGCTTGGAGATCTTGGGCAGCTTTCATCCACTGTCTAATAAGATCCACATGATCTTTCATTTGCTGCACACAGTCAGGGGCAGATAGCTGCTTTTCCCCTACTTCTTCCCAACATATCGGCGGTCTGCACTTTTTGCCATACAAAGCCTCAAAAGGCGCCATACCAATCGTCACTTCGTAGCTGTTATTGTACGAAAACTCGACCAAAGACAATGCGTCTTGCCAGCTACCTCCGAAATCCAACACAACAGCACACAACATATCCTCCAACGTCTGGATAGTTCGCTCAGATTGGCCATCTGTCTGGGGGTGACACGCGGTACTCATAGCCAATCTAGTGTTGGGGATCCGGATCCGCCCCCCGGCTAGGCAGCGGAAGAACATAGAATAAACAGCCGGGAGACGATCAATATCGCGGAACACTCGGTTCATCAAATCCATAAAGACTGCAGGCGCATTGGTCAAACCAAACGGCATCACCAAAAACTCAAAATGTCCGTACCTCGTACGAAACGCAGTTTTCACGACATCTTGTTCTCTCACCTTCAGCTGATCGTACCCGGAACAAAGATCAATCTTTGAATACACCATAGAACCTTTCAACTGATCGAACAGATCATCGATTCTCGGCAACGGGTACTTGTTCTTGACAGTGGCTTTATTCAAATGGCGAAAATCAATGCACATCCGCATTGAGCCATCCTTCTTCTTTAGAAAAAATATAGGCGCTCCCCACGCTGACATACTAGGACGAATAAAACCTTTCTCCAGCAATTCATCTAACTGCACCTTGAGTTCTCTCAACTCCGCAGGCGCCAGACGATAAGGAGCACGCGAAATTGGAGCTGTGCCAGGCACCAGCTCTATGCTGAAGTCGATCTCCTGCCTCGGGGGAAAACCAAGAATCTCCTCCGGAAACACGTCGGGAAAGTGTCGCACCACGGGAACGTCACTGAGCAGAACACGAGAAGAAGAAGACGCATCCAAAGCGTAGATCATAAAGCCAGCATTTCCCAAATACAACAGGCTTAGCATATCCATCGCTGACACCAACGGAATCTTCGATCTAGAATCCTGGCCGTAGAAGTCCCACTTCTCGCCGGACAAAGGCCTAAAACGCACAATCCTATGGAAGCAGTCCATGGAGGCCCTATAGTTGGACAGGACATCCATCCCAACTATGCAATCGAAATCCCAAAGCATCAAACAGATCAAATTTGCTAACAAGACATGCTCACCAAACCGCAACACACCATCTAACAAAACCTCCTGGGAGAACAGGCTCACACCACCAGGGGTAGAAACAGAAACAGAATCGCGCAAAGGGACGGTACACAGACCATGCTCAACAATAAACGAATCAGAAATAAACAAATGCGATGCACCGGTGTCAAACAACACACGAGCAGTAAAGTCAAAGACAAAACATGTACCTCCAATCACCCGGCTCGGTGTCTCCTCAGCCTGCTCCCTCGTGATGGCGTTAACCTGAGCATGCTGGGTTCCTGAGAAGAAAGGCTGAGACGACTGCCCAAAGCACGAAGGTCCATGCCGCTGAAACGTCTTAAACTGAGTCTCACCCAATCGAGGCTGCTGAAACTGCTGAGAACGAACCCTAGACTGACCTCCACGACCCTGAGGCTGGGCCGCGGTCTGCTGTGATCCAGCTGACGGACACACTCTCGCAAAATGCCCGTACTGACCACAAAGGTTGCAGGAACCCTGCACAGCAACACACTGCATGGAAGGATGCTTCCCCCCACAAAAGCCACAAAACTCAGTTCGAGATCCCCTGCTACTCGAACTGACAGAACCAGAAGACCTCCACGACCCTGAGGCTTGGCCGCGGTCTGCTGTGATCCAGCTGACGGACACACTCTCGCAAAATGCCCGTACTGACCACAAAGGTTGCAGGAACCCTGCACAGCAACACACTGCATGGAAGGATGCTTCCCCCCACAAAAGCCACAAAACTCAGTTCGAGATCCCCTGCTACTCGAACTGACAGAACCAGAAGAGCCAGAACCCGACTTCTTCTTAAACTGCTGACCTCGGGGTCGAAACCTCTGACGGCCAGACTGCTGAGCCACCTGTGGCTGCTGCTGCTGCTGGGGCTGATTGGCTGACTCGGAGGACTGAGAAGACTGTCCTCCCTGCATGGAAATACGACCACCCTGCGGTGCTTGTTGTCGACAAGCACTACGACTCCGCATGCCCTCCTCGAGATCAAGGGCACTATCCACTGCCTCAGCATACGTTTTGGGTTTGCTGGTCAACACCATCTGATAAAGCTCATCATTCAAACCCTCAATAAATCGAGTCCGCTTGGCCCTCTCCTGGCCAGAAACATGGGGAACGTACGTCAACAAGGAAGAGAATCAACGCGCATACTCCCTCATGGACATGGAGCCCTGCTCCAAACGATCAAACTCCCACTCACGAGCGTTCACATAAGATTCCGGTACATACTCCTGCCGGAAGGTGGTACAGAAAATATCCCCAGAGATCCCAACTCCGGTCTCCAGCAAAGTACTCGAAGCACCTCGCCACCAGCGCACTGCGGCCTTCCTAAGCAAGAGACTAAACTCAGCCGAAGATCATCATCATA
>KQ991675.1:0-23934 GCA_001598015.1 Dorcoceras hygrometricum
TATCCCGATCAGATCAACGACCATTGGTGAATCGAGAGTCGTTATAGATCCGATAGCTATGCACACATCTTGGAGATCAAATAGTGACATCCCGAGTATAACTAGGTAAACCCATTTACCAAAAACACTTCTAGTACTCTGGCCAGAGATTTATACACTACCGTCTCCTCAGATAACATAGGATATCCCCGCATGTCTGCGAGCGGTGAATCCTCGACAACGATGCATCGACTCCTACATGCATCGGGGCCTCACCCAATCCCGCCGCCTAACGACCCCAAGTGAGTCGGAAAACGGGTCAAATTGAGGCGCCTATCATGTAGAGCCTCAATGTCATTTCGAGTCGTGAGGACTAATCAGTACAACCAAGACCTCGGACTTATCCACTCGAAAAATGGTAACCACTTGGAAAGTCCGAACGAGGGTAGTTCGATAGATCACCAGGTCACTACCCATCTGCATGCTCAGAACATCACAATGTTCCCTACCAATGAAACATGGTACTTCGCATTGCAGATGCTAGTCTCGAGCTCGAGCGGCCTTATCCTCGTTTTGACGGCCCAATCGACTAGAAACGTGTTCAGAATACACAGTGACTATTAGATGTGTTTCATGATAGCCGTCATACCCACTATCACATCTAACATACACTATAGTGCATTCTAGGTCTTTACTCAACGCAATTGTTAATCATTATACAACACAATGAAAGTAAAGAATGCCATAAATAAATGCGAATATCATATATAAAGATCATTTCATACAAGGGTCTATGAACCCACACGCCACAAGTTGGCTAGTTGGGCATCTACTCTAACACTCCAATCCTGGTATATTTTTCAACAAGACACAGATTTGAATTGCGTTCCCTTTGGCGTGCCTGGACCCTGGAGTAACCATTTCCTTCAAGACGTCAAACAACAGCCAGCTCCAGTTCACTTTCACGTCGAAGGTAATAGCAGTCATCAACATAAATCGCTCACGGGTCACTGCATCAAATGAACCTGCTTTGACGTAAATTGTTTTCGCCAGAATATCGCTAAGAAGGCGATACTCTATTTTCATTTCCTTCTTCAAACAGGAAACACTGACTTGCTCCTTCAATATAGAAAAGAGACTCCGAGCATCAAACACAAAATCTTTAGGTACCTCTGAAAAATCTGTTAAACCCTCTGTCGGTAGTTCGAACGTCGCAGCAAACACTTCCTCAGAAATCTCAACGGCTTTTCCCTTAATGGTGCTGACCACCATCCCATCTCTCACCGAACTGTTTTCAAAGAACTTGATGAGAGCAACTTCGTAGAAAACTTCGGGACACCCCAGAAAGTGTTTCAACCCTGTCGCAATAAGTGATTCAAACATCTGGATTAGTCCCGCATCGTCGATACCAAAAACTGAGTCGAAATCAATGTGGCGACTGCTGCTTATCAGAGATGATGCCATCGTCGTCGGTAAAAGAGTGAAGAATGCCTGAAAAATATTTGCAGAAGACACACGAGCGAATACGAGAATACGAGAGAGCAAGGATTGCAAGGTAAAAGAAGATGAACAGTAGACGCCGTAAATATAAGGAATACGAAAAGGTAAAGAAATGGGAAACGGTGTAGATGTGACTTTTGGAATGATGACAAATCCACGTGTCACATATCCAATGGCGCGTACTTTTGGAAATGATTTGAAAATATATTTTCAAAATATTTTACTCGTACAGTGTAAAAGATTTTACAAAATATTTTAATCGAACAAGGTACAAAGTTAATAGATGTGCGCCAATATTTATAAAGTCACAACTGCTGCGTCTGGTTTTAATAACATCGCAGCTGGTTTTTAATGTTTTGCAAGGAACGAACAGGATCTGATTACAAATAAGTATCGACTGTGTATATGCAACATCTGAGTGTGTCCAGACGCAACATATTCAGTCGACGTCACACTTAACAATCCAGATCCTGGTTCCCCCTACGACTGGTATTTTCCAACGTAAGAAGCTTCCCTCAGCTGAAAGTCTACTGTTCCCCCTGAACAAAGGGCTTGCAGCTGAGTTAGGCAACGGCTAACAACCTGCAAAATATGTTAGCTCACAGACATCAAGGCAGTTCAAGAAGACCTAATATGTTTCTAAAATAAGAAAACTTAGCGTCTGGCAGAAGTTTGGTGAAGATATCAGCAACTTGTTGCTCAGTCGACACGTACTCCAACCGGACGTCCTTCTTTAGCACATGGTACATGATAAAATGGTGCCTGATATCTATGTGCTTTGTTCTTGAATGCAGTACTGGATTCTGGGTAATCGCAATCGCACTAGTGTTGTCGCAGAGAATAGGCGCTTCAGAAGCATCAATGCCATAGTCTTTTAGCTGATGTTGAATCCACAAAATTTGAGCACAGCAGCTACCAGCCGCGAGGTACTCTGCTTCAGCTGTTGATGTGGCAATTGACGTCTGCTTCTTACTGAACCAAGAGATCAGTCGATCCCCTAAGAATTGACAAGTTCCACTGGTGCTCCTGCGATCAATCCTGCATCCTGCGTAATCTGCATCGCTATAACCTATTAGTTGAAAGCCTGAGTCTTTGGGATACCAAAGACCCACGTTGGAAGTACCCTTTAAAGATTTCAATATTCGCTTTACAGCTATGTAATGTGATTTCTTTGGCTCTGCTTGGAATCTAGCACACATACAGACAGCAAACATGATGTCTGGTCTGCTAGCAGTTAAATATAGCAAAGAGCCTATAATACCACGATACAATGATACCTCTATGGCAGTTCTAGCTTCGACTTTATCTAACTTTATCGAAGAGCTCATGGGAGTTGAAGCTGCTGAACAGTTGTCCTTACCGATCCTGCGTAATCTGCATCGCTATAACCTATTAGTTGAAAGCCTGAGTCTTTGGGATACCAAAGACCCACGTTGGAAGTACCCTTTAAAGATTTCAATATTCGCTTTACAGCTATGTAATGTGATTTCTTTGGCTCTGCTTGGAATCTAGCACACATACAGACAGCAAACATGATGTCTGGTCTGCTAGCAGTTAAATATAGCAAAGAGCCTATAATACCACGATACAATGATACCTCTATGGCAGTTCTAGCTTCGACTTTATCTAACTTTATCGAAGAGCTCATGGGAGTTGAAGCTGCTGAACAGTTGTCCATACCGAATTTCTTCAGTAGTTCTTTCGTGTATTTCACCTGGTTAATGAAAATGCCATTCTCCAGCTGTCGTACTTGTAAGCCCAGAAAGAACGTCAGCTCCCCCATCATGCTCATCTCGAATTTATCCTGCATAAGCTTAGAGAACTTCTTGCACAGCTTGGGGTTGGTTGACCCAAAAATAATGTCATCAACATAAATCTGAACTAGTAAGACGTGATCATCTTTAACAAATTTAAACAACGTCTTATCTACTGTGCCTATAGTGAATTCATGCTCAATTAGAAACTTGGATAGTGTGTCATACCAGGCTCTGGGTGCTTGCTTCAACCCATATAGAGCCTTATCCAATTTGTAAACAAAGTATGGATGTGTATGACTTACGAAGCCAGGAGGTTGTGCAACATACACTTCCTCTGTTAAGACGCCATTTAGAAAGGCACTCTTAACATCCATCTGAAAGACTTTGAAGTCTTTAAATGCAGCATAGGCTAAGAACATGCGGATGTCTTCTAATCTTGCTACTGGTGCAAAGGTCTCATCGAAATCTATTCCTTCCATTTGTCTAAATCCTTGTGCTACCAGCCTAGCTTTATTTCTAGATACTACGCCATCTTCATTTAGTTTGTTCCTAAAGACCCACCTAGTTCCTATGACTGAATGGTGACGCCCAAACCCAACGGGGCCACGAGAATTGGGGTAAACAAAATTTTCGATTAAAAGAAGGGCTAAAAGATAATTTGTTATAAGTTGCATCTCTTATAACTCAAAGGAAACCAAACTCAAAACAAATCGAAGAATCAGCAGACACAAAAGCTTGCGCGCTACTGCTAAACATTTGCGGAAAACAGGGTATTTCATATAACTTTGCAATTGCGGTTTACAACAGCTGCTATTCGATATAAATATACAACCATTGCTACTGATTTAATACAGCACAACTTAATCAAAACAATACTACTAGACACGGAAAACGTAGGCCTTGGATAAACACAACGCCTCCCATCTGCTGATTCAAGTTCCACCTGCTGTTCCTCCATCAGCTGTCGTACCTGTACCATTTTAAAAGCTAGTGAGCCTAAAGGCTCAGCAAGTAAAATCTGAGTAGTTAACAATTTCATAAAACGCAGGCAGACATCTGTACAATGCATATGTTAAGGAACTTCAGTATACAATATCATTTTCATAAACATTTCAATGGCAGAAACAGGGGAAGATGGCCCAGTTTCTCATTTCTTTCAATTTCATTTTCAGTTGATCATGGCATATAAGTTCTATGTGGTCCAATTTGCACTTTGATCAAAATGACTCCCGATATCAGTTTTAGCATATAGCTCATATGAAAGGGCAGTCGACATCTAGACAACTGCTCACCCTTCTCCTTGGTGACCTTAACTATCTATGCCATAATCTAAAACATCTTTCGTTCTTAACAATCTTTCTTTAAACATTTCTGTAAAACATCGGGTTCCATCATTTAAAACATTTGCTTCCCATTTTAAAACTTTACTGAGTATTGAATTCGACTGTGAGAACATATCGCTAAACTGGAACTGGTTGAAAGAAAACCAGCTGCAAGGAATAGTACCAGTCGCAAGACTAATACCTGCTGAAATGAAATGAAATGCATCTTCTGGTAAACAGTACCAGTTGCAACAATAAATGTAAAGTAAAACGATGTCGTTGGGGTGATCAGCAGATGAATACAAAACTACCTGCTGATCTTTGTATAAAGTGAAACGGTGTCGTTAGAGTGATCAGCAGACGAATACAAAACTACCTGCTGATCTTGGTATAACTAAATGGAACGACGTCGTTAGCACACCAATCAGTCGCAAGGAAAAGTGCTAACACGATTATATAAAGGAATAGTACCAGTCGCAAGACTAGTACCAGCTGGAATGAACAGTACTTGAAATTAAAGCAACTGCTGAATTTTGAAATCACAATGCAGCTGCTGATCCCTATTCAAAGGAAAGCAACTGCTGATACTAATAAAGAAAGACGCATCTGCTGATGAACAGTGCATCTGCTGAAATTTACGAAAGCACTTGTAATATCTAAACAATGATTTCGCTACCAGCCGTCGCTTATTAAACCAGACTTTATACTGATTCAACTAACAACTACTGATTACAAAAATCATCCAATTTCGACATTACAACTACCGGAAGAACATTCATAAATGCTAAAACAACACTGCTGCTGAATACATAATTCCTCATCTGTAATATCAAAACAACAACGATGCCATCAGCTGTTGCCTATCAAACCATACCAATGATTCGACCAGCAACTACCAATTACACAGTTATCCAATTCTAATATTACAGGTACTGCAGGAAGAACTTTCATAACCAAGCAGATCCATTAAAACACAATATATGCTTCAAATGGTGTAGAAAAGATCAGCTTTTACGTGCCTTGATTTGAAGCTTTGCAACCACAGCTAATTCCTGCAGAATCCTCCCTTTTGAGCAACACACAAATTCTTCTGGAAATTTCTTTGAAGAACACTTTAAACTTTTCTTTGCAAATGATGAAAGTCTTACTTTGAAAACAGGTTTTTATATGAAAGGGATTAGTGGCAAGCTACTTGTGAAATCAAGCATGACACACCTTCAAAGTTTAGTAAAATTCCCTTCATATCATTTTAATTTGTAAAACACCAAACCTTCTTTTAAAGAAATCATTTCACCTCCTTAAAACATTTTTCAATTGCTTTAAAATCAGCTCGTGCATTGCTACTTGGAGTTACCTGCTGAAATCAACCGTGATGCAAATCTTACCTGCTGGAATGAATAATTCTGCAGATACATGATAATTAAAATTGCCAAAATGGCCCATATGATTTATGAAATGCATAAATATGGTCCTAAGGATTTTGGGGCGTTACAGAATGATTACTAGGTCTAGGTACAAGTGTCCAAACATTATTGCGTTTAAACTGATTAAGTTCTTCTTGCATAGCGTCTATCCAGCTGGGGTCAGCTAAGGCCTCATCTATTTGCTTAGGTTCTATATGCAACAGAAATGCAGCATCAAAATGATCATGAGATAGCTGGCCTCATGTGCGAACAGGAGATTCGAAATTACCTATGACTTGCTCGGGTGGATGATTTTTATTCCACCGGAGATCAAGTCCAATGGGATTTGTTCCTTGTTCCCCCTGTGTCGCTGGCTGGATTGCAACGGTTGGATCAGCAGACGCCATTTGATGTTGAACATTGTTGGCTTGTGCGTCTACTTCCAGCTGGTGAGAAGTACTTGCGACTGGTTTTCCAGACGATGGCCTTGGTACTGAATGATATGCGCTTCCTTCTTGACCAACATCTATTGAGCAGCGTCTGGTTGAGTGTCGTCTGGTTGAGCGTCGTCTGGTTGTACATTTGTCGCTACACCTCCAGCAGCTGGTACACTTGAGGTAACTTGATCCTGCGGCTGATCCACGTTAGTTAAATCAATAACTACTGGATTACCTGTCAGATCCTGTTGATCATTGTTATGTGTTGTGACCACTGCTGGTTGTTCTTCCTCAGCTTAATATCTTTGTGGCACGTCGTCGTCTGATTCTTCAAGATTTGTTGACTCCAGACGTGAACACAAATCATGTAGGCTTGCAGCTGAATTTGACTTGAAACTGGTTTCATCAAACACCACGTGTGCTGATTCCTCAACTGTCAAGCTTCGGTTGTTGAATACTCGATATGCTTTGCTCACAGCTGAATAACCTAAGAAGATACCTGCATCAGATTTAGGTTCAAAGGCTGTTAGATTCTTCTTGCCATTATTATGAATGAAGCATTTACATCCAAACACCCTGAAGTAAGAAATATCAGGTTTCTTGCCATGGCAGATCTCATATGGGGTTTTATCATGCATCCTATTAATCATTGATCTGTTCTGAGTGTAACATGCTGTGTTAACTGCTTCTGCCAAGAATTTTTGTGAAATCCCGGAATATGCAATCATATAGATCTAGCAGCTACTTTTAAAGTGCGGTTTCTCCTTTCAGCTAACCCGTTTTGCTGAGGAGTTCTAGCTGCTGAAAGCTCATGCTTTATTCCTAATTCTTCCAGATAAGAAGTTAATCTAAAATTTATAAACTCAGTACCGCGATCACTTCTTATCCGGTTGACTGAACAAGATATGTCATTTTGTAAACGTTTCAAAAGGCGTATCAGCTGGTCGGCGGTTTCAGATTTTGCTTTTAAAAACAACACCCAAGTATATTTAGTAAAATCATCAACAACTGCAAGGGTGTAATTCGTTCCCCCTAAGCTCATTACTGAAATAGGACCAAAAATATCCATATGCAAGAGCTCAAGGCAACGGGTAGAACGTTTTCCACATTTATTTTTGAAAGTAGATTTTATTTGCTTACCCAGCTGACATGCTGCACAGATCTTGTCCTTAGAAAAACTTATTTTTGGCAGACCAGAAACCATATCATGTTGACTCAAATTAGCAAGTGTTTTGAATGCAATATGATTCATTCTTTGATACCACAGCCAGCATGTTAGGACCGAAGGATAGGGAATTAAATGCAAGCGAGCGCTGCAACTGAAAAATAAAAATTTTTGCGCTGCTATTATGAGGTGCAATACCTCGGGTTCTTGAAAATTAAAACAGAGCACCGGAGACAGATCTGGTATGTAATAAAACATGCGGAAAACACAAGAACTGAATCCTAAATTTTAAAACGTTGCAAACAGATTTCTGTCAACAGAAATCTGTTCGACTTACTGTGTGCAATCTGAAATGTATGCGTGCTAAAATAAATGGCTTATGCGGAACTAATAAATAATGTAACCAATAATATGCATTCAGATTTCATTAAACATAAGTTAAGGCTACTGTATGAAAACTGAAATGCCGTGTGCTACATTTTGTTATGCTATGTGTGCAATCAGATTTCACTAAACATATGAGTGCGTGACTGAGCATATGTGAAATCTTGATATGCTGTACAAATATGTTAAATGTAAACATGCTAATTAATTGCATATGCATATGTGGCACAATCAGATTTCATACAATCAAAAGCAACTTCACATATGAAATCTGATTGCTAATGCGTGTAAATATGCTAAAGGTAAATGCTGTAAATCATAAAGAGATTACTCAGTATTTGTTTCTGGAAGTTCGGAGTTCAATCTCCTACATCTCCCCTTCTTCCTCCTCGGAAGGTTCCACTAAACAAGAACTTATTTTACGTCTCTGTTCAAAGACTAATGAGTCACCGAGCCTTGCTCCAGGTGAACTCCTATCAGAACAAATACACACCAGCCGCAACTGTGTGACTAACTACATACACAGAGTTTAACGTCTTCGTGCTTGGACGGGATCTGATTGTTTGGGTGATTCACTCGCTAAACAATTTCGCACATCTCTCAAAATATGAGAGTGAATCTGTGTGTGTGAGATTTTACAGTGTATAGCTCAACTCTCAAAATAATAAATCTCAAACACTGGAAAAATGCTCTTCAATAGCTGATTGAGACTCAGAGTAGACACTCGTTATGCGCTCCTCTCTAATGGCGGTTTACTGCTTCGTCTCCAATTTTTCTTCCCTCTGTATTTTGCACTGTGTTAATTAATCTGTCAAAAATCCTCATCTCTTCAACAGTGCTTCTTGTATTTATATGGCTGTTTGAATTTATTTCTGTTGGACACATTTTTCTTCCCGTTTAAAGATGTTCTGAAAAGTACCGACAGGGAGTTGTCCTTGTGTCCTTTCTTTTGCAGGCTTTTTGTCATCTTGTGATTTTGCCTTTTACGTTCCAGCAGCTGGTTGCTCCCACAACTAAATTATTCCAGCAGATGATTTTATCCTCAATAGTTGAACTGCTTCTTTTTCAATTTCTCGTTCCAACAGTTGAATTATTCTTTCCTTTGGCGCTTCAACTGGTCGATCTATTTATTCAGCTTCTGTTCAACTGTTCAACTGCTGGTTCACTCCATTTATCAACATCTTATTTAGTTCTTTGTCAACGTCTGATTTGCACCAGCTGGTTTGTCTTTGCACACCAGCTGAACCATCCTCATGCACCAGCTGGTCCTTATCATTCCAGCTGATCTTTCTTTTCTTCAACGTCCTCTGCCTATATATTTTCTACAATAAATTTCTCTGTACAACTTTTCTAACCAGACGCTGATGATCTTCTGTTCGACCTGAATAACTGCTGGTTAATTTCTTGTGCAATGCAACGCCTGATTTATTCCTTCTGTGCAGCGTTTGGATTCACAAATTACTTTAGCTGCGTTTGGTTCCAAATCCTCGAAACTGGTTTTTCTTTAGCTATCCGCTGCGTCTGGTTGTAACTCCACAACTTCTGGTATTTAATTCACTGTTTAGCACGTCTGGATTTAACTTTCTAGCAGTTGGTTTATTGATGCGTCTGGTTCCCCTTTACAACAATTGGTTTTTCTTCATCACAGCGTCTGTATCATTGCTGCGTCTGGTTTTGTTCTTCTTCTTTGTGTTGCCTCTGATATTTCCTTTGCACCACGTCTGGTTCAATAATTCTTTGCAACGTCTGGATCAATCTTTGTTTCATCTGAATTAGCAAGACCAGCGTCTGGTAATTTGTGCAATTTCCCGTCTGGTTCTTCCTTCTTTGCATCTGGTTTTTCTTTGTGAAATCTGGTTCCAGATTTCTCTTCGTTACATACAAGCTTTTCTTCTTTACTTATGCATTCCAGATTTCTGTTCCCTTTCTTTAGACTTCACCTATTCACGTCTTCTTCAGATTTATAAGATTTCTCCTATTCATTTCTTCCATATCAGATTTCTATCAAGAACGCTTCACCAAATTTCTGTGCACTAAGTAGGAACATTAGAAACACAATAATAGGTTTTGTGTAATTCAAAACACATATCTGGATCTGTTATCCAGATCCATCAATCTCTCCCTTTTTGATTTACACAAAACCTCAAATAACAAATGCATGATCTAACAATTCTTTCCCTTTTGTGGGAATCAAAAAGGGACAGAAATCTGGTCTTCCTGATGAATTTTAAAATGAAGCTCTCCCTACACTGTCACACCAAAAATCGTGACATCAGGAATTATTTTCAGATTTGAAAATAAAAGAATTTTGGGAAGAACCATATGCATGAATGATATGATTTTGAAATAGCTGAAAATATGCTTCTGCTTTAGCTTATATATGCAGAGGAGAGATTAATAAAAACTCTCCCTATCTTTTATAATATAAGCTCAAATCATTTTTAAAAACAAATATGAAGCACCAGCTGAAATTCAGCATAACAGAAAGTTTAAAAAAAAAATTCATAGCACTTTAAATATTATTTCAAATAAGAACATGTGCTACTGAGTCACTCACATATGAAGAACCAGAAAGAAAATGTGACAGCTAAAACTCAGATTCTCTTTCATTTCTCCTATTTCGTCCCATGTGCTAAAATGAGTCACCGAGCCTCGCTCCAGGTGAGCTCATAACCCAACCGAAATAGGATCTTGGCATCCGCACGGAACTCGTGCATTCCGTGTCAGTTCATCAAAAGAAAACCGATATAAAAAATCATTTTCACCTGGCCTTCATAATATAAGCTTATCAAAACATTTAAAACATTTTAAAAACATAGCACATGCGTTTTAAAATAAATGCTCGTTCAAGAACAACCTGCTCTGATACCACTTGTTAGGACCGAAGGATAGGGAATTAAATGCAAGCGAGCGCTGCCACTGAAAAATAAAAATTTTTGCGCTGCTATTATGAGGTGCAATACCTCGGGTTTTTGAACATTAAAACAGAGCACCGGAGACAGATCTGGTATGTAATAAAACATTCGGAAAACACAAGAACTGAATCCTAAATTTTAAAACGTTGCAAACAGATTTCTGTCAACAGAAATCTGTTCGACTTACTGTGTGCAATCTGAAATGTATGCGTGCTAAAATAAATGGCTTATGCGGAACTAATAAATAATGTAAACAATACTATGCATTACTGTATGAAAACTGAAATGCCGTGTGCTACATTTTGTTATGCTATGTGTGCAATCAGATTTCACTAAACATATGAGTGCGTGACTGAGCATATGTGAAATGTTGATATGCTGTACAAATATGTTAAATGTAAACATGCTAATTAATTACATATGCATATGTGGCACAATCAGATTTCATACAATCAAAAGCAACTTCACTTATGAAATCTGATTGCTAATGCGTGTAAATATGCTAAAGGTAAATGCTGTAAATCATAAAGAGATTACTCAGTATTTGTTTCTGGAAGTTCGGAGTTCAATCTCCTACATCTCCCCTTCTTCCTCCTCGGAAGGTTCCACTAAACAAGAACTTGTTTTACGTCTCTGTTCAAAGACTAATGAGTCATCAAGCCTTGCTCCAGGTGAACTCCTATCAGTGCACACCAGCCGCAACTGTGTGACTAACTACATACACAGAGTTTAACGTCTTCGTGCTTGGACGGGATCTGATTGTTTGGGTGATTCACTCGCTAAACAATTTCGCACATCTCTCAAAATATGCGAGTGAATCTGTGTGTGTGAGATTTTACAGTGTATAGCTCAACTCTCAAATTATTAAATCTCACACA
Organism: Dorcoceras hygrometricum; assembly: GCA_001598015.1. Taxonomy (NCBI): domain Eukaryota; kingdom Viridiplantae; phylum Streptophyta; class Magnoliopsida; order Lamiales; family Gesneriaceae; genus Dorcoceras; species Dorcoceras hygrometricum. The sequence goes on from KQ991675.1 coordinate 11,741, forward strand.
CTGGAAAAATGCTCTTCAATAGCTGATTGAGACTCAGCAGTAGACACTCGTTATGCGCTCCTCTCTAATGGCGATCTACTGCTTCAACTCCAATTTTTCTTCCCTCTGTATTTTGCACTATGTTAATTAATCTATCAAAATTCCTCCTCTCTTCAACAGTGCTTCTTGTATTTATATGGCTGTTTGAATTTATTTCTGTTGGACACATTTTTCTTCCCGTTTAAAGATGTTCTGAAAAGTACCGACAGGGAGTTGTCCTTGTGTCCTTTTCTTTTGCAGGCTTTTTGTCATCTTGTGATTTTGCCTTTTACGTTCCAGCAGCTGGTTGCTCCCACAACTAAATTATTCCGACAGCTGATTTTATCCTCAATAGTTGAACTGCTGCTTTTTCAATTTCTCGTTCCAACAGCTGAATTATTCTTTCCTTTGGCGCTTCAACTGGTCGATCTATTTATTCAGCTTCTGTTCAACTGTTCAACTGCTGGTTCACTCCATTTATCAACATCTTATTTAGTTCTTTGTCAACGTCTGATTTGCACCAGCTGGTTTGTCTTTGCACACCAGTTTAACCATCCTCATGCACCAGCTGGTCCTTATCATTCCAGCTGATCTTTCTTTTCTTCAACGTCTTCTGCCTATATATTTTCTACAATATATTTCTCTGTACAACTTTTCTAACCAGACGCTGATGATCTTCTGTTCGACCTGAATAACTGCTGGTTAATTTACTGTGCAATGCAACGCATGATTTATTCCTTCTGTGCAGCGTCTGGATTCACAAATTACTTTAGCTGCGTCTGGTTCCAAATCCTCGAAACTAGTTTTTCTTTAGCTATGCGCTGCGTCTGGTTGTAACTCCACAACGTCTGGTATTTAATTCACTGTTTAGCACGTCTGGATTTAACTTTGTAGCAATTGGTTTAATTCTGCATCTGGTTCCCCTTTACAACAACTGGTTTTTCTTCATCACAGCGTCTGTATCATTGCTGCGTCTGGTTTTATTCTTCTTCTTCGTGTTGCCTCTGATAATTCCTTTGCACCACGTCTGGTTCAATAATTCTTTGCAACGTCTGGATCAATATTTGTTTCATCTGAATTATCAAGACCAGCGTCTGGTAATTTGTGCAATTTCCCGTCTGGTTCTTCCTTCTTTGCATCTGGTTTTTCTTTGTGAAATCTGGTTCCAGATTTCTCTTCGTCACATACAAGCTTTTCTTCTTTACTTATGCATTCCAGATTTCTGTTCCCTTTCTTTAGACTTCACCTGTTCACGTCTTCTTCAGATTTATAAGATTTCTCCTATTCATTTCTTCCATATCAGATTTCTATCAAGAACGCTTCACCAAATTTCTATGCACTAAGTAGGAACATTAGAAACACAATAATAGGTTTTGTGTAATTCAAAACACATATCTGGATCTGTTATCCAGAGCCATCAATCTCTCCCTTTTTGATTTACACAAAACCTCAAATAACAAATGCATGATCTAACAATTCTTTCCCTTTTGTGGGAATCAAAAAGGGACAGAAATCTGGTCTTCCCGATGAATTTTAAAATGAAGCTCTCCCTACACTGTCACACCAAAAATCGTGACATCAGGAATTATTTTCAGATTTGAAAATAAAAGAATTTTGGGAAGAACCATATGCATGAATGATATGATTTTGAAATAGCTGAAAATATGCTTCTGCTTTAGCTTATATATGCAGAGGAGATATTAATAAAAACTCTCCCTATCTTTTATAATATAAGCTCAAATCATTTTTAAAAACAAATATGAAGCACCAGCTGAAATTCAGCATAACAGAAAGTTTAAAAAAAAATTTCAGAGCACTTTAAATATTATTTCAAATAAGAACATGTGCTACTGAGTCACTCACATATGAAGAACCAGAAAGAAAATGTGACAGCGAAAACTCAGATTCTCTTTCATTTCTCCTATTTCGTCCCATGTGCTAAAATGAGTCACCGAGCCTCGCTCCAGGTGAGCTCATAACCCAACCGAAATAGGATCTTGGCATCCGCACGGAACTCGCGCATTCAAAACATAGCACATGCGTTTTAAAATAAATGCTCGTTCAAGAACAACCTGCTCTGATACCACTTGTTAGGACCGAAGGATAGGGAATTAAATGCAAGCGAGCGCTGCCACCGAAAAATAAAAATTTTTGCGCTGCTATTATGAGGTGCAATACCTCGGGTTCTTGAACATTAAAACAGAGCACCAGAGACAGATCTGGTATGTAATAAAACATGCGGAAAACACAAGAACTGAATCCTAAATTTTAAAACGTTGCAAACAGATTTCTGTCAACAGAAATCTGTTCGACTTACTGTGTGCAATCTGAAATGTATGCGTGCTAAAATAAATGGCTTATGCGGAACTAATAAATAATGTAAAAAATACTATGCATTCAGATTTCATTAAACATAAGTTAAGGCTACTGTATGAAAACTGAAATGCCGTGTGCTACATTTTGTTATGCTATGTGTGCAATCAGATTTCACTAAACATATGAGTGCGTGACTGAGCATATGTGAAATCTTGATATGCTGTACAAATATGTTAAATGTAAACATGCTAATTAATTACATATGCATATGTGGCACAATCAGATTTCATACAATCAAAAGCAACTTCACTTATGAAATCTGATTGCTAATGCGTGTAAATATGCTAAAGGTAAATGCTGTAAATCATAAAGAGATTACTCAGTATTTGTTTCTGGAAGTTCGGAGTTCAATCTCCTACATCTTCCCTTCTTCCTCCTCGGAAGGTTCCACTAAACAAGAACTTGTTTTACGTCTCTGTTCAAAGACTAATGTGTCATCAAGCCTTACTCCAGGTGAACTCCTATCAGTGTACACCAGCCGCAACTGTGTGACTAACTACATACACAGAGTTTAACGTCTTCGTGCTTGGACGGGATCTGATTGTTTGGGTGATTCACTCGCTAAACAATTTCGCACATCTCTCAAAATATGTGAGTGAATCTGTGTGTGTGAGATTTTACAGTGTATAGCTCAACTCTCAAATTATTAAATCTCACACACTGGAAAAATGCTCTTCAATAGCTGATTGAGACTCAGCAGTAGACACTCGTTATGCGCTCCTCTCTAATGGCGGTCTACTGCTTCAACTCCAATTTTTCTTCCCTCAGTATTTTGCACTGTGTTAATTAATCTATCAAAAATCCTCCTCTCTTCAACAGTGCTTTTTGTATTTATATGGCTGTTTGAATTTATTTCTGTTGGACACATTTTTCTTCCCGTTTAAAGATGTTCTGAAAAGTACCGATAGGGAGTTGTCCTTGTGTCCTTTTCTTTTGCAGGCTTTTTGTCATCTTGTGATTTTGCCTTTTACGTTCCAGCAGCTGGTTGCTCCCACAACTAAATTATTCCAACAGCTGATTTTATCCTCAATAGTTGAACTGCTACTTTTTCAATTTCTCGTTCCAACAGCTGAATTATTCTTTCCTTTGGCGCTTCAACTGGTTGATCTATTTATTCAGCTTCTGTTCAACTGTTCAACTGCTGGTTCACTCCATTTATCAACATCTTATTTAGTTCTTTGTCAACGTCTGATTTGCACCAGTTGGTTTGTCTTTGCACACCAGCTGAACCATCCTCATGCACCAGCTGGTCCTTATCATTCCAGCTGATCTTTCTTTTCTTCAACGTCTTCTGCCTATATATTTTCTACAATATATTTCTCTGTACAACTTTTCTAACCAGACGCTGATGATCTTCTGTTCGACCTGAATAACTGCTGGTTAATTTCCTGTGCAATGCAACGCCTGATTTATTCCTTCTGTGCAGCGTCTGGATTCACAAATTACTTTAGCTGCGTCTGGTTCCAAATCCTCGAAACTGGTTTTTCTTTAGCTATGCGCTGCGTCTGGTTGTAACTCCACAACGTCTGGTATTTAATTCACTGTTTAGCACGTCTGGATTTAACTTTGTAGCAATTGGTTTGATTCTGCGTCTGGTTCCCCTTTACAACAACTGGTTTTTCTTCATCACAGCGTCTGTATCATTGCTGCGTCTGGTTTTATTATTCTTCTTCGTGTTGCCTCTGATATTTCCTTTGCACCACGTCTGGTTCAATAATTCTTTGCAACGTCTGGATCACTCTTTGTTTCATCTGAATTATCAAGACCAGCGTCTGGTAATTTGTGCAATTTCCCGTCTGGTTGTTCCTTCTTTGCATCTGGTTTTTCTTTGTGAAATCTGGTTCCAGATTTCTCTTCGTCACATACAAGCTTTTCTTCTTTACTTATGCATTCCAGATTTCTGTTCCCTTTCTTTAGACTTCACCTGTTCACGTCTTCTTCAGATTTATAAGATTTCTCCTATTCATTTCTTCCATATCAGATTTCTATCAAGAACGCTTCACCAAATTTCTGTGCACTAAGTAGGAACATTAGAAACACAATAATAGGTTTTGTGTAATTCAAAACACATATCTGGATCTGTTATCCAGATCCATCACAGCTCTTGGAAGAACCAGCTGCAAGGCACAAATGCTCAGATTCCAGCTGACTGACCAATTGATTATGTAGGTATTCCCCGAACGTTTGCCTACCAATACAGTCAGACCATTTGGACTCTGAACGTGCATGTGTGTTGTTGAAACTGGACTGTATAACCTTTGTCACACAGCTGACTAATGCTAATAAAATTATATCGAAGGTTATCAACAACTAGGACGTCAGAAATAGATATGTTACTGTGGATAAGCTTACCCTTACCCATAGTGTTACCGTATGCGTTATCACCAAAGACTATCTTTGCGCCTTTGTGCGGAATGACGTCTGATAGAAGCTTTCGATTTCCTGTCATATGTCTTGCACAGCCGCTGTCCAGGTATCACAAGTTTGATACATCAGCTGGTTCATACCCATTATCCTGCAATCATAAAACCAGCTTTTGGTACCCAATTTTACTTGGGTCCAGATCGGATTACCCCTTTCGGGACCCATACTTGAATTACCTTAACAGTTTTCCCAATATGCGGGTCCACAAAGGTCTGTGCATAATTGTGAGATCTATTGAGTTTTGATTTCATCTTCTGACCACTTAGATCTCTCCTCGGCTGAGCCTTTGTCCAACCATATTTTGCCTTCCTTGAATTACGCCTCGGCTGGTTGGGAACAAAAGACTTGGAACCAGCTTTCGCTTTATCCTTGTCCAGCTTGTTCTTTAGCCAGCTTGGCTTGGAATTCTCAGGTCCTTGAAAACCGATACCAGCTTTTCCATTATCTCTCAACTTGGGAGAGTTCTGGTCATCAAATGCTATCGACTCATAGCAGTCATATATCATGTTGGCTTTGACAAAGCTCATCTTGTTGAACTTGTCATGTGCCGGCTGTGATTGAGTACTCGTTTCTCCTTCACTGCTGTCACTACTATTGAAACCCAAACCAGTTCTATCGTATACTGATTTTTGGATTTCATGTAGCTTGTGGAGAGCACGTGCCTGGTTCCTGGAACTCATTTCTTTAGTTAATTTTTCAACTTCAGCCTTGAGCTCACTGGATTCGTTTCTCAACAAATCATTTTCTATCATAAGCTTACTCATCTCAGTCTTCAAATTGTCAATATTCTCAAGCTCCTCATAACTTGATTCAATCGAACTATTTTTCAGACTTATGTTTTCGGCCTTGATTTTGTCAAATGAATGAGAAAGCTTCCTGTACTCTTTGACCATGTCATTTAGTGCACTGACAAGGTCTTCTCGTGTAAATTCAATGTTGGAGAAGTCAAATACCTCGTCGTCAGATGTTTGGTCAGCCATTAGGCAGTGAACCTCCTCTTGTTCATTGTCACTTGATGAAGAGCTGCTGGATGTTGAGTCTGAGTCAGTATCTGCCCAGATTTTGGTTCTTTCTTCAGCAACCAGCACCTTTCGATCGTACTTTCTGCTAGGCTTCTTATCAGCTCTTGCTCTCATCCGCCTATCTTTAGATCATTCTTTGTATCTTTCAGCTGTCTTCTTATCATCCTTGGATCTGTCGTCACTCTTCTCATCCCTTCTGATTCGATCCTCCTTTTCATCTCTTCTATATCTTCCTTCCTTCTTGGGCCTGTTGCAATCAGCTGCAAAGTGCCCTGGACGATCACAGTTATAACATTTCATATCAGAGCAGCTTTATCAGATTTATGAAAATTATTATAAGGAGAGGAAGGGTTAAAAGATCTTCTCAAGTATTTCCCAAACTTCTTAACGAAGAGGGACATGACGTCGTCGCTGAGTTGATCAGCTGTCTTGCTTGTGCTTGGAGAGCACTATTCAGTAGTAGTCGCTGCCAATGCTTTCGTCGGCTGAGAGGTAGATGGACCAGCTTCTGCTCTTGTTTCCAACTCGAACTCATAAGCTTTGAGGTTGGCAGATAGATCGTGAAGTTCTAGCTGGTTCAGGTCCTTTGATTCCCTCATCGCCATTGTCTTCACGTCCCACTCTCTGGGCAACGCTCTCATCACCTTCAGCACCAACTCTCTGTTGCTGTATTCTTTGCCCAGACTGTTTTGTTCAATCACCACGGCGCTGAATCGCTCATCAAACTCTGTCATTGTTTCTCCATCCTTCATTTTGATGGACTCATACTTCTGCTGAGCAACAGTCAGCTTGTTCTCCTTTGTCTCGTCACTTCCCTCACAGATTTGAGTCAGCTTTTCCCAAATGTCTTTAGCTGTGGCGCAAGTTTTGATTTTGCTGAACATGTTTTTGTCCTTGTTCAGTGTCTTGTAAAAGATATCCCTGGCCACATTATCCAAGTTGGCTTTCTTTTTGTCTTCACTTGTATACTCAGATACACAGGCTCTGATACCAATTGATAGTCCCAAATACGATCAATGTGGTTCGAAACAACTGCAAGAGTTCAGAATGGGAGGTTGAATGTACTCTTGGTATTTTAAATTTTTCGAAACCTTTTAAAAGTTTTGCAAGCGCTGCTTAACTTAAATCCGAGTTACCAGATTTAAGAATCTCAGTTTAATCAAATCTCTCGGCCAACAAAATATGTGCGGAAAAAGACCGATTAATTTGTGAACAGATAACACAATTAATAAATGCATAATGTAAAGAGTAAGGGTTCAGAGTTTGTTTGTGGAAGTTCGGATATAAATATCCTACGTCTTCCCTTCTTCCTTTTCAAGAAGGATTCACTAGAAGCTTTGATTTGTACAGGCCTTCTGCACACACCCAATCACACAAGCCTCACTTGTATGAACTCCTAGCACCACTAACTCCACAAAGCAGTCGCAGCTGCTGTTTTAAAACACTTGTATAATTTTCAAATGGCTTTTGATAGCGCGTTTGTTACAGACTCAATCAAAGATATAACAGTAAAATGCACTATATGTGAGACTGTAAAATCTTCTGGTTTCAACAATGAAACTCGATTACAGAAATGTAACCAGAAGATAGACTCGAAGGTATATCAATGAATAGCAACAGTTGTGTTCTTCGAATCTTTGAGCTTTGAGAATAACTTCAATATTAGATAGCTCAGAAAGCAATTTGGCAGAGTTTTAGCAAATAGTGAGAGCCAAGGATGCTTCTTCAATTCAAACAGCTGGTATTTATAGTCTTCGCTCAACGGTCATTTGAATAGCTAAGGAAACAAAATCCTTTTTGAAATTCTGATAATCTTGTAACCGTATACTCTGCTCCACTACAAGGTAAAATGCACACTGTCAGAGCAAATTTGTCGTCTTCCATATTTGTGCAATAACCGTGTAACAACCTCTGTAAATATGTACTATTTACCCAAAATAGTACCGATGATGTCTCCTCAATTCCAGGCAATTGTACGATTCTGTTGATCTTTTCCAAATTGAGTATACGATAGTATTTTAATCTCTTTAAAGCTTGCGCCTGAAATTCTTTAAACTTCATCGTTGATTATGATCTTCCAGTTTCAATATACTTGATAATATGCAATGACTGGAAACTTTAATACTTGAGATATACCAACCTCTGAATCCTTTCAAAAACTCATCGTCTGATTGAGCCAAACGCTGTCGTTTTAACTTATCTAAACGACGTAGTTTTGCTCTTCATCAATAAACACTCCAACGTCTGAATGACTGCGTCTCATATCACAACAACGACTGAATCTTTATTGTAGCTTGCGACTGATTTCACAAGACACTGTAGCTTGCGACTGATTTCACAAGACACTGTAGCTTGCGACTGATTTCACAAGAGACTGTAGCTTGCGACTGAAATGTACACACTGTAGCTCCCGACTGGATAAATGGTCCACTGTAGCTTGCGTCTGGATAAATAATCCCTGCATCTGAATATGCAAAACACTGTATTTGCCATCTGGTTATACAAAGCACTGATTGTATTAACAACTGGTTTACTGTAGCTCTCGTCTGGATTTCCTCTCGACTAAATACTTAACTGAGAGAAATACCTTGCGTCTGAATAACCCAATGAAACCAACTACTGAAACCCTGTAATACCAACATCTGAATAAAACCTGTCATCTGGATTTAACTTCTCTTATTTTGTTATCACCAAAACTATAAATTTTATCCTAACAATATCTCCCATGAAGGGCGTGATGCGCTTTGGCCGGAGAGGCCAGCTTAGCCCTAGGTTTATTGGGCCGTTTGAGATCCTGGAGAGGGTTGGTACTCTGGCCTATCAAGTAGCGTTACCACACAACTTGTCAGCAGTGCATAATGTCTTCCATATCTCGATGCTGTGGAAGTACGTTCCGAATCCGTATCATGTGTTGGATTTGAGCCGCCCCAGTTGGCGCCAAACTTATCTTTTGAGGAGCGACCAGTGCAGATTCTAGCGAGGGAGGAGCGTAGGCTGAGAGCGCGGAGTATTCCGATGGTCAAGGTCCGGAGGCAGAATCACTCGGAGGATGAAGTTACCTGGGAGACTGAGGCCGATATGAGGACGCGCTACCCGGAGTTATTTGGTACGTACTCAATTTCGGGGACGAAATTTCTATAGGGGGGGAGAGTTGTAACACTTAGAAATTATGACTACGTAGAAATGAGTGCATGACTAGGGGGAAAATATTTTTAGACGATTACATGCCATTTTATATGATTTATTTATGATTTTATGCTGCATGATATGCATGTGTTACTTTTCAGCCTGCTTGAGTTACAGACGCGTGGACGAGATTAGGGCCAACCGGAATGAAAATGATTTGAGATTTTTAAGTTATAGAATTTTTAGGAATGAAATTATTTATTTTAAGCAAAACTTTCCGAAAGTTTGAGATTTTATGATCATTTTGGAGGAGAACCCGTTTTTTGCCTATACGGGCTGTTTTATTGAATTTTAAGGTGTTTTAAAATATGAGGAGGCCTAGATTTCGAAAATATTTAATCTTTAAAGCCCAATTATGAGTTTTAAGTACCTTTTTAATTAATCATAGGGATAAGCCTGTCTTTTCTTCCTTTTTTCTTAATTAAACTCATATGGGTCACTTTAGTCACATTTTATTTCTTCACAACTCTAAACAAACACTAAACCTAGCCTCCCTTTAGATGCAACAGCCGTCCCCCTCCTCCCCATAACTCAAACTTTCGAAAATATTCATCCATTGGAGAATCTTGGTGATCCAAATCCGGTTGCGCCCCGATCTCGCGTCTACAACGTCGGTACCTCGCAGATCTACCTCTTTTACAAACCAGGCATGTGATATCAACTTCTTTTTTCACCATTTAAACTGTATTAATCTGTTTTTAAGAAATTATGGTGTGAATTGTATGCAATACGTGTAGATCTAAACCCCATGATTTGAGTTCATGCATATGCTTCACGGTCTTTCAACATGTCTTACTCCCTTCTCTTGAGGCTTCGGTCAGGATGATTTCCAGGGGTGATGGCTCAGTTCTAGAGGTTCCTATGGGGCTCATGGTGGTCCAAGTCGAGGTAGGAAGGTGGCTAAGTGGTCGTGTGAACAAGGTGAAGCCGTGGAGGTTGAAGGTGGCGCACCGCGCTGTATGGTTGGTGCGTCAACTTCCCTCGATCAATTCTCCCTAGTTTTTCCATGGTTTGAGCCAAGGTTGGTCAGGTTAGGACTGACTGGACTTGGGGGTGGTCCAGCCGGCGGGGCTCCGGCCATGGTGGCCGGAGCAGGGAGCACGAGCGTGAGGAACGGTCGCTGCTCTCGCGCTCCGCGGGTGTGCTTGTGGTTGTCCGGTTTAGGGTTAGCAATTGAATTGGTTTGGTTCAATCAAACAGGCTTGTTCGATTCGACCAGATCGTTTCTTTGAGTCTCGAGTCAAATTTTTTAAAAATTGGTCCAAGTTATTTTAATTATGGACCTGTTATTTTAATTTTAAGTCAAAGGTCCAATTTTAAAGAAAATAGCCAGATGTTAAGAATTGAGTCAAACTTTTAAATTTATGTTTATTTTTAAGTTGTAAGTCCAAATTAGGGCCTTTGGAATTTTAATTAAGTCAAAATCTATTTTTGGGATTTTAATTTGGTCAAAATCGACTTTTGGGGTAAAAATTGATTTAAATCGATTTTAAAAGTCAAAATTTATTTTAAAAATAAAAATTGACTTAATAAGTCAAAATTGATTTTAAGGAGTCAAAATTGATTTTTATTTAGTCACAATTAGCCTTGATTTTTAAGAAGTCAAAATTTAAATAAAATAGGCAAAAAAATTCTAAAAAGAGGTGAACATTCGTTTCATCAACTAAGTTAAGAGTGATATATAGTCTAAAAGTAGTGGGCTAGGCTCCTGAACCAATCCTTGACCGAAGTAGAAAAATGTAGAAGCCCGTAAATATATATTTAATTATATATGTAGTATTCTATGTACGTAAATATTTTAAAGGAAAGGATTAAATATACATTGACGGGCTAAACTTTTAAATTGCACGATTTTAATAAATGCACGCACCATGAGATTTTATGAAATGATCAGGTGTGTCTCTTTTAAGATAAAACCCGAGGGATTGAAGTGATGTGGTAAAGTTTAATGATGGGAGCTTGCCGGGTAGCCGGGCCCGAGGATCCCATGTTCTAATGTATGATTATGAGCCTACGGATCCATGTGATCACGACATGGTGAAGTGGCAAGCATAGAGGTGTGACATATAGGGATCCCGGCTCGAGGTCGGGTGAACCACACCGCCACGTACGTTGGTTATTTTGACTGATCAGTCACACGTCCTGTAACGACCCAAGCTTTTTAATAATAAAATTTAGAAATTCAGGGTTCGAATTGAAAGACCAAAAATTTTCGATCTTGACTTCATAACAAGTCGTTACTAATTTTCTGGATTAAATTGCAAATATAGGAAATTCGCAACTACTAAAATTGCACAACAAGAGAAACAACAACGTATGCGGAAAATCAACGTGGGAGAAGAGAAAACCAACGGCTAATATAACAAAAGAAAGTGGAATACAACTACTGTTTAACTAGCTGTTGTAATACAAAAGTTCTACTGATGAAATTTCTGAGTACAAAACAGAAACAGGAGAACACAACAGAAAGACGTCCACGATAAACACCTCCTTCCCTTCTGTTCATCTCCCTCCAGCTCCTTCCTGATTGTTACCTGCACTCAATAAAAACTAGTGAGACTAAGGCTCAACAAGTAAATCTGGTAATATCAAAAGCACATAATGGAGTCTGAAACTTTATTTACGCTTATATATAACAAGCGAAATACATAACTGAGAAACTGAACGAAATTGAAAGCATGAAACATGAATCAGTTCTGACATCCTTTTCTTTAAACATTCTAGAGCTGTGATTAAAATCACACTTGTGCTCTTCATTCATTTCTGAAATTATGACAACACTTTAAACATTTGGCCCAATTCGTTTGATCAAACTCCTGATATCAGTCGTAGCACTATTGCTCATTTTTGAAGGGGTATATAGATCCGTCAATCCATAATCCTAATCCTTCCTTGGTTTTTGAAGGGGTATATAGTCCGTCGACTGTAATCCTGATCCTTCCTGGGGACCCTTTTTGTTGTCATAACTTAAAACGTTTTCTAAAACATGTTCTGCTCTTTCTTTCTTTCGTGAAATCTGTTTTCTTTTTCTCTTGTACGATTTACTGGTTTTCTATGTTCAATGATGTTCTGGAACTTCAGAGGATTTCTCTGTAAAACTTGCGAAGATGAAAACTGAGTAAAAGCTCTACTTGAATCTGTCAGTTAAATCGAATGATTCATTTGAAT
>KQ991675.1:51261-68443 GCA_001598015.1 Dorcoceras hygrometricum
AAGAAATATCAGTCGCGGTATAAGAACCAGATTTCAGACTTAACCGTGTGGAAAAACATGAACTACAACGGTTTCCTTCGTCTGAAGAATTCAAAATATCTCAAGAAATTTCTGGAAATAATCGAATAAGCTACTTCGATGGAATTTCTGAAGAAAACTCAAGAAACTACTGGATGAACATCACCAAACCATTTTTCTAAAACATTTCTGGATCAAAATACAGTAAAACGCAACTTTCTTAAAAACAGAGCATGAACTTTTCTGGTTTTGAAGAACAACCGAAGTTTTCTTCCATACTTTAAAATCTCATATAAATATGCAAACAGAACTGAATATATGCTTTCACTGAGTGAGCAAGAAACAGAGTTTACTTGCCTGAATTCTTGAACACAAATCACAGTAGAAATTCAGCAAATCACCAACACTCCAATCGCCTCCTTCGAAAAGCTTTAAAAGACTTTTGCTCGGTTTCTTAGAGAGAGAGCACCGCTTTGAACTAATTTTTTTTGAAGATAATGATGCATGAAGCAGCTTATCATCCTATTTATATGATTTAAAATGCCTAAAGAAAGAAACACGTTTAATCAAGATGCTCAATTCCCCTAAAAGCGTACTCTGTTTTAAACCAAATGATGCATATGGAAACCGAACGATTTTAGTTAAAACAAAGGATTCGATTGGCTTGCAGGAATTGACTAGACATCTACTGCAATTGCATTCCTGAAATCTGAAATCTTATTCAAACCGAAGGCTGATTTACATAAACATGAAATCTGAAATTTAGCTTTTAAAATAAGAAAGCTAAACAGTACATATCTGAAATCTGAAACTCGATTAAATCAAGAGTTAAATAGAATAGCATTGTAATCCCTCAAATCTCATAACTTTCTAATTGTGGCCTCTAAAATGTCTGGGCATTACAATATGAGTGATCAAAGACTGTTATCTGAATCAGTACAGAACAAAGACAAGAGCAGATTAATTCGGAGCAGATTTGATCAGCCCAGAATCAGAGTAGTAAAGCAATTCAACGTACAGAAACTAGATCGGGAAACCAGCTAAGTAAGGATAACTTAGCTTAAAAAAAATTCAGAATTTTTCGAGGTTTCTTACAGACTGACGTGATGCGTGTAACCTCTCTGTATTGATTTGTAGTCATTGGAACTACTTTGAGCTAACTCCAGAATTACAGAGATTTGTTTGAACTGAAGACGGCGCGGAGTTGCTAAAAAGGGAAATGCATTTAATGGAGATGTACGTACATATTACAAGAATTTAAGACGCCGCGGGAATTTAAATTTGGATACACTCGAGTGTCTATTGGTAACATTTATTACCATTATATCCAAAGGATATAAATAGAAGAGCAGATCAGATGTGAGAAGGTTACCGACCGATTTACAAAAAAATTAACGAACTCACGAGCCTACAAGCCTTCACAAGCAAAAGCAGAGTTCACCTGTTGAACCAGCTCACAACTAGTGACACATGCACACAGATTGCTTATTCAATTCTTTGTGTCACACAAACACCTGTATACACACTCTGTAGTGTTGAACCATCACTGTAAATCATAAAAAGATAGTGTTAAGTGCTAGATTTACACAAACCAACTTAGAGCTGTGATCAATGTATTTCGAACCAGATCGCGTGTCTGGTTTCTTGGTTGAGTGTTAGGAGTTCTTGCAGCTGCTGGCTGTTGGCTCGGGTTTGTACAAGGAGTTGTATAAATCAAATCTTCTAGTGGATGACGTAGAGAATTAATTCCGAACTTCCGGAAAACAAATCTCTTGATCCCTTATCTTTTACATTTACGCATTTGTCTAATTTTTCACTGTTGAATCGTGTTCCTTCCACATAAAATTAATTTTATTAAACGTGACAATAGCAATCATTGAGAACCCTCCAAGCTGGTAACTCTACTTTGAGGTTTGCATCGAGCAGTAAATATTTTGAAAATAGTTTTCAAGCAAAACTAGCAAAGGAGTTCATTCCCCCCCCCCCCGCCCCCCAAAACTACCGAGCTTGTTTTCCGATCCTAACAATGATGATTCTGTCTGAGCTGCTTAACTGAGCTGATCTCTGATCTGATCTGTTCTAACTCTAAGCTGATCTGTTCGTTAAGCTCTAAGCTGCTTCGTTCATTTCTGTTCTGCTCTTATCTGTTTTGTTTCTCTGTGTTGACTAAATCTTGCGCTCAACTGATCTATTTTACTTACCTGTTCTCCTCTAAGCTGAGCTGATCTAGTTCTTCTATTTTAGCTTAGAAGTTCTCAGCTGATCTCCCGATCTGATATGAGAACTGAACTCCTTACGTTCTGTTCTGATACCTTATCTTCACTAATCTGAGAGCTGTTCATGAGGTTTGAGCTGTTCTCTGAGCTGTCTTTGCTCTGAGTTGTTCGACTTCTTCATACAGCTCTGAGTTTTTTCTGCTACGATCTGGTCTGTGTTGCTCCAGTTAGTTCCTGATCTGATTTTCCCTAAGCCAATACGATCTAAACTGATCGAAGCTCCTAAGCTGATATCTTCTTCGCTGAACTGTGCCCTTTGTTTATACAGCGTACTTCTTTAGCTTGCAGCTGATCTGCTCCAGCTCGCTTCTGATCTGCTACAGTTTGCTTCTTCAGCTCGCAACTGGTCTGAACCAGCTCGCTTCTGATCTGCTACAGTTTGCTTCTTCAGCTCGCAACTGGTCTGAACCAGCTCGCTTCTGATCTGCTACAGTTTGCTTCTTCAGCTCGCAACTGGAACGCCCCAGATTTAACGACTGCCCCCACTGTACCAACACTGATCTTTTCAGCGTGATTTGTCTCACTCGCTCGCACCCTGAGAAACTTTCCAGATGGTCACCCATCCCAAAATTGTCCCAAGTCAAGCACACTTAACTTTGGAGTTCTTAAGTGATGAGCTCCCGAAAAGAAGATGCACCTTGTTGGTATGAGTAGTACCAATTAAATCTGATAAGCCTTCCTCAACTAACCTCAATTACATCTATAACATCCCAGTCTCGTAATCCCTCTCATTCCGATGTGGGATCGGTTCATTCATGTGACCCTTCGCCTCTAGAATCCTGCCAGGAGCCGCTCATTGTCCGTGCAACCTCTGGCACCGGCGATCACTCCCCGCCCTCTTTGAGCCCCGGACCTCACACCTAAGATGAAACACGAATCAGCACAGACAAAAGCCGGATTCATAAATTATCAAACAGCCCTCAAAACAATAAAACTTGGTCAATGTGGTTCTATGAATTTCTTGGGCGTTACATATATAGTACGAGAAGAGTGACACGAATAGAAGAGATAAAAGAAGGCAACAACAATAGATGAGTCTCAGAGAGGCTGTCGAAAGTAATTGAATATCATTAGATAGACGACATTGTGTGAGAATGCATGAGAGAATACACTATAATATAATAATCCCCACATACACATATTCACACACATATATGAAAGTTGTGCTGAAACAGAGTAGATGGTGAATAAAAATTAAAATATGTTGTTTTTGCATAAAGACGTTAAATTTTATGTTTGTAGCCTTTGCATAGAGATTAAATATATGCAGCGTAGAGTCTAGGAGTCTCAGTTTGAGCAGTAAGACAAGTATCAGCTGAAGTTGGTTTGTACAATCTATCATATGAATCAATGCCTTCTAGCGAAGCTTTCCACTTCGAAAGAAGGGGAAACATAGAAGCAGTGGATTTGAACTTTGAAAAAAGCATTTGAGTATTTCTTTACAACTTTGATTCATACATGTCTTCAATGTTTTAAATTCAATTTCAAAGAGTTTGTAGAATTATTTCTGAATGATATTTCCAACCAAACTCGATATATCTTTCGATGCTCAAACCTTCAAGAATCAGAGTTATTGCAACTCAATCAGATCGTGTGATCTTTCTGTTCTGTGTTGTGTATTAAAATGGTGTTTTAAACGCACGATCCAATTTTTTTTATTATAACATATGATATTATTTTTATTTAGATAAATGTTTTTTTGTGTATTTTAAAATCGAACTTAAAATATTGAAAACTTATTATTTTATTAGTTAAAAATTATTTTATAGGTCAAATCTCATGAAATCCTACCAATTTTGTAAGGATTTTATAGTTAAATGAAATCACATCGAATTCCATAAAATATCGAAATCTCCTTTTACCAAACACAAAAAATGAATTTATATATCCAAATCTCATCAAATCATTTCAACCAAACATTAGGGTTAATAACTGCTTTTAGTTTGATAATTATGTATCTGTTATGAAATAATATATTAATAGATGATTATTTTTATCTAATGTATTTGAAAGATTTGTGATTAATATAAATATGTAAAGATAATATCTCCAAGATTTATATTCTCAAACTCTCCCCTATAAATAGGGACACTGAGTTCAATGAAAATTGCACCTGAGTATTTATGAGTTCTCTCTACATTCTCTCTACTCATTCTCTATTAATCTCTCTATTTATTTATGTAACGCCCAAAAATCCGGATTACATGAGAATGAGTGCATGACTAGGAGGAAAATAGTTTTTAGAAAATTATATGTCATTTTATGTGATTACGTGATAATTTTATGTTTAAAATTCTCATGTCATTTTTTTAGTAGCATGTTTGAGTTCCGGACGCGTGGACGAGACTGGGGATGACCGAGGTGTAAGTTTATTTAGATTTTTAAGCCCTCATATTTTTAAGAGCTAAAATTTATTATTTTAAGCAGTATTTAAAATAAGATTTTTATGTTTATTGGTCGAGCGGAACCCGTTTTTCACCTATACGGGCTATTTTAATGAACTTTTCTATACTTTAAAAATTAGGAGATTTTATATTATGAAAATTAGGAGTTCAATGTTGGATTTGGGAGTTTTTATCAATATTTTAAATAGTGGGGGTAAGTAAGGGAAAAATCTTTTATCTTCCTAACTTATAAATCTTGGAGGGATTTTTGGGACATTATTCACTTCCTCCCAACCCTAATTTCGAAAAACCCTAATTCCTCCTCCCTTCCTCTCCCTCATGTTGCCTCCCTCCCCTTGGTGGTCAAGCTCCACCGATTTTTTTGAGCAATTTCATTGTTTGATCGTCCCATCTCGAGTCCTACCGTCCCGGTAACGCATAGTCTACGTAAATTCTCCAAAAATGCATGCTCAATTCTCTATTTTTCTCACCATTTAAATCATATTATATTTTTTTAAATACTGATTGCATGACTTGTATGTGAATTTATTGGATCTACGTTTGTTGTTTAGGAATCATGCATGTATCACGGTTTTACCACGCATATGACTCATTGCTTTGATGTGCTCGGTCACGGGCGGTTAGAGGGCTAAGGTTCGGTTCTAGGAGGTCCAGTGGTGGTCCATGGATGAGGGGAAGGTGGCTTGACACCTTGGTTGAGCCAAGGTCCACGGATAGTCGCACCCCATGGAGCCAGTTGTGGGCTGCCCCCTTGCATGCGTTCGACCGTGCGTTGTGGCTCACGGTTTGGTGTGTGGCTTGTTCTAGAGGAACAGCCGGACCTGGGGGTGGTCCCGCTGACGGGGTTCCGATCAAGGGTGGCCGGAACAGTTCGAGAGAAAGGCTGGAAGTCACGAGGTGCATGGCGCGGCGGCTGGGGTTTGGCATGGGTTTGGCCAGTTCGGTTGAGCCGGATGGGTCGGTTCAACTGTAACGGGTCGTGTCAGTCGAACCCAAACACTTTAAATCGGGTCCGAGTTATTTATTTATGGATCGAGTATTTTTATTTTAAAGTTAAAGTCCAATTTTAAGGATATTAGACCAAATATTTTTAGTCAACCTTTAAGTCAAACTTGTAATTATTTTATGGGCATGTTTTAAATTTTAAAGTCCAATTTTAGTCAATGGGACTGTTATTTTATCAAAATTTTAATGTCTAATTTTAAGTTGAAGGGCCGAGTATTTTATCAATTTTAAAGTCTAAAGGGTCAAGTTGAGTTTAGGGTTAAGTTTCAACTTAAGTTGTAAGTCTAGGCTTTTGGGCTTAGAATTAGTGGGCCAGGCACTCGAACCAGTCCTTGATCGGAGGAGAAAATGTAGAAGCCCATAAATATATATTTAATTATATATGTAGTATTTTACGTATATGATTATGCATTTGTTTAAAGAAAAATTAAACATATATTGATGGGCTTAACCTTTTAAATTACATGTTTTATGACGTACACGCATCATGAAATCTTTATGAAATTTTAAGGCATGTAAGAAAAGGAAAATATTTTTGAGGGATTGAAGTGATTTGTGGCAAAGTAATGATGAGCGGAATCGGGATACCGGGCCCGATGAATCTCTGTTAACATTATCATGAGCTTATGGATCCATGGTTCACGACATGGTGAACTAGCAGCATAGAGGTGTGTGGGATCCCGAGGTAAGGTCGGGTGAACCGCATCGCCACGTACGTTGGTTTTTATGGTTGATCAATCGTTAATGTAATGGCTCACACTTCATGGATACGACTTACACGTCTTTTATGCTATGTTATGTTCATGCCTTATTATGTTATGATATACGACTGTGCATGGTTACGACCAGTTTATGAACCACGATGTTATTATCATTCATGCATGCATGTTTTAAAGATATTTTACGATATATCTGTGCTTGCATATGGTTTTATTGTACGTACTTTTTTATTATCAGATAGAGCATGCTGGACCTTTAGGCTCACTAGGTTTAAATGGTGCAAGTGATTCTGCAGATGACTTTATTCCTACTGGAGGGGAGGACCTCTGAGCGTCCGCTACAGCTGCTACCCCTTGACCACTTAGACGTCTTTATGTTATGCTTGACACATGTTCAGTTTTCCGCAACTTTTACTTACTCTGATTTCAAGCCAGTATGAATGTTTTAAATTTTTGGAGATATTTATTTATTTATGTTAAAACGATACTGAGGAATGATTTTTAATGATTGGGGTTTATTTTTAAAAGAATGTTTGTTCCGCATTTAATTCCAAAAAAAAAATTCTAGAGGTAGGTTCGTTTCAATTTATGATTTATAACACGTTATCAGCACGATGCTATAACTTTTGAGAATGAGAATTAATATAATTCTTTTGATGCTCATGAAGAGCACAACATATTTCAATTGATTGATAATGCTCATGAAGAAGCATTTTATATTGCAATTGAGTGAAAATGAAAATAAATTTGACTTCGGTTTCAGAAGCACAGCATGTCAATACTCATAAATATTTATTGGGGCTCAATAAATAGCACGATTATGTGATTATGAAGTGGTTCCCATGATATATGAAATATATGATTTATAAATATAAGTTGTTGCTTTTGAAATAGCGCAACATAAATTATATGAAGAATCTAAAAGATTCAACGATTAAGATCTAATGAAAGATCTATACTTTGAGAGAACGATTCATGATGATATGATATTTAAATAGATGAATCTAATGAGATTCGTTATGGATATTTGTTTTGAAATTAAATTCTATAAATGTTATCGATATATATATCTAAATTGTTGTATCAATATTATAAAGAATATTGATCAAAATATGCAAGTTTGATGCTATGATATTCATGAAGAATATCAATATAAGATTAAAGTTTAAGCAATTGTCAGGCCCGGTGCTCTTAATCACAGAATAAGCACGCAAAACACGGAAGCTTAAAAGTGGATGTTTTTTTTTCTTTTTGGTCAGACTGAAAATGCATAATTCAAAAGAGGCTCATACTCAAAATAAAGACTTTGAATCAAAAGTCAGCAAAAATGAAACATCAGCCTCAACGAATACATATATATATATATATTTACATACAAACTCAGTCGAATCAAACCACAACAACTACACAGGGCATCCCTGTCAATGACTCTATACGGAATATATATATATATATATATGGGAACTCAACACCTGGGGCTCCACCAGCTGTCTCATCTCTCGGACCAGCTGATCTACCTGAAAAAATCCTGCAATGGCCAAACACACGGCCCAAGCATCCCCAAGGTAAAACAAATGAGGTCAAACCTCAGTATGAAGAGCAATCATCATATAGCTATCAAATAAACCATGAAACATGTGTCGTGCAATGCATGAAGGGTACAAAAAAGACTCATCGGCTGTCAAATAGTTCACAACAGTCTCAGCTGTGAATCATCAAATCAGGAAATCAGTGGCCACATCACAGGTGAGTGCATGGGAACTACCCATTCATCCCACATGCAGTACCAGCAGCATAAAGTCTCAAAGCTCAACCCAACTGGTGCCATTCAGCTGAGGGGTTATTCGATAATTAGTGATTAATCGGATTTGGTTAAGGATTATTCATGGTAGACATGATTATCGAATTTCGGACTTGAGGATTTTGGTCAAATCTGGTTGGTGATTTTTCAGATTTGACAAAGAGCTTTTCAGCTTTGAGTCGCTAGTTCATATCGGGTGAAATCTGCGTCGAATTTGGAGTTGATTCGTTGAGTTTTTCTGTCGGGATGTGAATCCAGTGAGTGTTCAGATGTGAGTACTCAGATGTGGCGCTAGCGGGTGATAGTTGTGTAGCGAGCGAACGCAGATGTGAGAGTTAGCGAGGAGATGCCACGTGTTAGTCAACGCTGCTGGGTTGACTGGTGTAGTTAGCGTTATTAAGATCCGAGTGAGCATGAGAAGATATGAGCGCTGGGATCCGTTTCAGATGTGAGGTAGTGCGTCGTCGTTTTGATTAGTTACGCTTGTGTTTAGCGTTAGCGTTGAGAACTCAGATTTGAGTTAACGCTGGAAACAGATTCGAGGACCTGTGCCTTAGCGCTGGGATCTGACGCTGAGATCTGTTTATGTCCGTGTTGACTTCCATGTAGAGTTTGGCCCAGGGATTTAAGTATAAGTGTTGCCCAGCACTTAGCGTATTTCGAACCCGATATTTCCCTGTCGTCTTCCCCGATAACCTCGAAACCCTTACCATTCACCGAGCACTATTTCTCCAATTTATCGTTCATTTCCGCCGTTGTTGGAGCAAGGTGGGTGGCGCTGAACTCGTCTCCCTTAGCTCTTTCGATTGCTACTATTTAGAAGACCTGAGTTGACGTGTAGAAGGAGCACGAAGGATTTACAGAGTTCGAAGATTTTAGCAACAGTGAACCCGAGAGTTCTTCAGTTGTTCTGAGCTTCTGGGTAAGTGATTCCTTGTTTAAGCTGATTAGAACCTTTGCTTAGTGGTCGAACCAGAATTGAGTTGTGAACCGTAGGCAGTCTATAGGAGTTCAGATTTGAGCTAAGTTATGAGATGCCTTTACAGATTTGAGTTCCCAAGCAGTTCATGCTGGGGTTGCTGAGACCAACGAGGAAGCAGATTTGAGAAGGCTGAGGTTGTCGTGCCCTGGTGAGATCTGTTGAGGTAGAATCTGTGATTTGAGGTATGATTTGAGCTTCTGTTAACAGCTTTGGGCATAAGCGTGTTAGTATTTTGAGGCATGATTTGTGTTCTGTGAATTCTATGTTTTACGTGAACAGATTTGGCTCACTGGTTGATTTATATGTTCAGTGAATTATGCATGCTGAAATCAGATTTGAATTTCTTAGCATTCATGCATACATATTGAGCCTGATGATTGATTGATTACCGATTGAGAGCCACATTGTGACCGACCGGCAGATGTGTCGCGCCTGAAAGGCACAATGCTATCATCGGAGTGGTGATCGACTGATTCGTCGTGTCTGAATACCACCGAGTTGTGATGGTTAATTGAGTGGCCAGAACTGAATATCACGGGCCGATGATTTCCACCGGCTGATTGGCTGTGCGTGGTATAGAGGCTCACCTGATTTGCCAGCTGAATAGTTTGCCTAAATGCCCGATTCTTTGACAGCCCTCATGCATTTCATGTTTCTAGATACTGCATGTTTAGGATTGGTTGTTGTCTTAGTGCTCTTTGTACTGAGGTTTGACCTCGTATTTCTTTTCCTGCTTTTGTGTTTCTTGGGTTTGTGTTGCCCATTACAGGAGTTGCAGGTAATCTGGCTGGGCAGAATGTAGCTCAAGCTGGTATATCCCCGTTTGATTGAGTCCCAGTTTATTTGTATTATGTATCGAACAGGGAATGCCCTGAGTTTCTATGTATCTTGGGGATCTGTTATTTGAGTTTATTTGATTACCTGTTTGTTGTTGGATTTGAGTAAATCCTATTTTGAGTATGGATATTTTGAATGATGATTTTAATTGTTCAGGCCCAAACATTTGAAAAATTTTCTAAGCCTTATTTTTTATGCTTCCGCGATTATGTGCTTAATTGTGCTGTTAATCTTTGTTGATTAGCACGGGGCCATTTTTTGTATTAGAGCTTAAACTGGGATAAGCTCATTTCTTTTCTATCACACTCGAGTCTAGGCACCTTGTTTTAATTTGATTTTTATTGACGATGTGGCTTATGTGATTATTTTTACATGCCTCTGTGACTATCTGTTGTTAGTCCTTACCCTGAGTGTCTTTTAGAGATGCCGCCGAGGAGAGGTAGAGGTAGGACTGCTAGACGTACCGCTGAGGAGTCTAGGGCCTCGGAGAGCGACGAGGATGTTTAGCAGAGTATACATTTGCGTCGTAGAGAGAGACAGGCAGAGGTGGAGGATGTGACAAGACAGATAGGTGAGATGGAGTTAGTCTTGTCCCGGTTTCAGAGGACTTATCCCCCTACGTTCACTGGCGCCGAGGATGGTCTTTCAGCCGAAGGCTGGTTGGAGCATATGGAGGATTTGTTTGATACTTTGGAGTACACCGTAGAGCGGAGATTGAAGTTGGCCGTTTTGCAGTTGAGGGAGCATGCTCAACGTTGGTGGAAGGGTACTTCCAGAGTGATGAGAGAGACCGGAGTCTTGGTTTCTTGGGAGAGATTCTGTGCCGCGTTTCGACGGGAGTATACCCCGGAGTCGTACTTCAAAAATCACGAGAGGGAGTTCGACAACCTGAAGCAAGGGAATTTGAAGGTTGATGAGTATGCCAGACAGTTTTTTCCTCACTTCTGGCGTATGTTCCTCACGTTGCTAGCCAGGAGCGAACGAATAGGAACAAGTTTATTAAGGGATTGAGGCCAGAGTTGTTTCAGTTGTGTTGGCTGGTGCCCCATCGACATACGCGGAGGCTGTGGATCGAGCAGTCGATATGGGGAGAGTTTGTTGGATGCGCCGACGTAGGTTCCGATGACAGTTGGACGAGGTTATTTTCCTGCGCCTGAAGGGACGCATACTTCTCAATCTCCTCAAGCTTCGCAAAAATCGAACTGTCAGAGGTTCAGGCCTCGTGGAAAGCAGTTTAAGAGAAAGTCGAATTCTAGCTCCTCTAGTTCTGTGAGCTCTGGTGGCAGTGGATCGGGAGGAGTGTCTTGTGGACAGTGCAGTGGTAAGAACATGACTTCGCAGTACCGTGGAGTTCAGGGGACTTGCCAAAACTGTGGGCAGCCTGGACACTTTCTGAGAGTGTGTCCTTTGTTGAGGGTACAGTCTTTGGTTCCTTCGCAGCAAGGTTCGGCCGGTGGTTCTTCGTAGAGGCCTCAACCTCCCACCCCGATCCAATGATCTGGATTTAAACCCCATGAACCGTATAGGTTTGGAGGACCTTCGAGACCTCAGTTTCCGGGACCGCAGCAGGCCCAGGTGAATGCCTTGTCGAGGGAGAAGGCTGAAGAGATACCTAGTGGAGTTATCGCAGGTACATGCTCTATCTTTGATTTTCTTGTGAGAGTTTTATTGATACAGGAGCATCACACTCCTTTGTTTCTGCATGGTTTTTGCATGAGTGTGGGTTGATAGTTACCCCACTGTGTGATGTTGTATCTGTGTCTACTCCTGCTGGTGTTTGGTTGATGTCCCGTGAGATTGTGGTGGACTATGTGATCCGGTTTGATCAGAATGTGATAGTGGCGAATTTGATCTCCTTGGAGATGAGGGATTTTGATTGTATCTTGGGAATGGATGTGTTGGTGCCAGGGACAGCCCCGATTTCTAGAGCTCCGTATCGGTTGGCGCCAGCTGAGTTGGAAGAACTCAAGGTCAGTTGAGAGATCTTCTTGAGAAAGGCTTCATCAGACCGATTATGTCGCCTCAGGGAGCTCCGATTCTGTTTGTGAAGAAGAAAGATGGATCTATGAGGATCTGCATGGATTTTCGGCAGCTGAGCAAAGCAACGATCAAGAATAAGTATCTGTTGCCGAGGATTGACGATTTGTTCGATCAGATGCAAGGATCGGCCGTATACTCGAAGATTGACTTGCGCTCTGGTTATCGCCAGTTGCGAATTAGAGACGCTGATGTAGCGAAGACAGCTTTTAGGACGATATACGGGCGTTATGAGTTTCTTGTGATACCGTTTGGGTTGACGATGCCACTGCTGTTTTCATGGATTTTGTGAGACCGGAAAAGCTGATGAGATTAATTGAGTTAATTAATCGGGTTTTGCTGGATTCAAATTTGAGCTTGAACATATCTGGATGTTCAGAGAGTCGATGTGCTTGAAGAAGCTATCGCGTTTTGTTTTAGTCCTTGGATCAAGTCTGAAGAGTTAGAGTTTTGGCTTGAGATATAGATCAGAAGTTAGCGTGGGTCATCGCTGGGTGCTAGCGTTCAGCAGTGGTGACGTGAGCAGTTGTCGATGGATTGTTGGTTTTCAATTTTGAGGAGAATTCTGATATCGTGGGCATTCATATGTCTCCTAGATTGTTTTCAGTAGCGGGTGTTGGTACGTCGTCATTTGGATTAGTTGGAATGACAGCGTTTTGAATTAGCGGAGGAGACTCAGCAGTGAGCAGCGTTGGTCTTTAGATTTGAGAGAGATATGTGTTTTCGAGAGAGACTCCGTTTTGGGTCCAGATTTCGTTGGCGCTAGTGATTCAGATCTGAGTTGCGGATGACGTGTCCAGTTGCGATAGTGAACTTCCGTGACGTCGTTTGAATTAGTAGAGATCTGTTTTGGCATAGAGTGTAATCTGTTGCGAGATCTGAATGCGAGAGGGAATATCAGCTTTGAGATTTAAGTTGTCGGTGAGATCTGTTTAGAAAGTTGAACAGATTTGAGTATATAAGAGGACTTGGTCTTCGTTGCTTTGTATTGTTTCCCAACACTTAGAATATTTCCCGATTATAGATCTCTATCGCGATACCCTAGCTACTGTTCACCGAACCTTATCTTCTCTGATTGCCGACGGTAGACAGCTCCGATTGAAGTGAGAGTGGTAGCGTTGGACTCCTCTTGCTGAGACGCTTCGTTTGGATATTGCTTTCGGACGTTTGCTTGAAGCTGGTGAGGTGTGCGAAGACATCTTCCTTCTCTAGTCTGTTATCGTTCCGTCCTAGCTTGTTGGGGTAAGTGTTCAGACCCTGCCTGGTGTTTGTTTAGAGCTCTCTGTTGAGTTAGAGAGGTAGTATAGCGCTGGTCGAGTTGTAGATCCCCGCTGTTGCTTTTCTGTGTTTCGGTCCTTGAGCAGGTGTTTGTAATTAGCTTAGCGGGTGTGAGATCTGCGTTGCTCGGACCCAGTTTGTAGTAATTGTTGCACAGAGACGTGAGGTACGGATGTGAGCTTGTTACAGCGTTGAGATTTGGCATGGATATGTGCTCATGCTTGCTGTTCTGTGATGCTGTGTATATTGTCTTATTATCTGTTGCATTGTGTTTCACTGCATACACATATCTTTTTCATGTTGTTTCAGATCTCTTGTAGCCATATCCTGCTTGCTGATTGGAGCGTGCCAGGGTGCTTGTAGAGGCACTCGGGTAACTCCCGTCCCTCATCTCCCTGCTGGGACTGTTAGCCACCGTGAGCGGAGTGGGTAGCTCCCACGTCTCACGTGTTGGGCAACAGCAGGTTGAGTGTTGTTTATGCACCTGGTACCGTGTGCTGAGACAAGTGGGTAGCTCCCATATACTCACACACATTGTGGCAAAGCGTGCCAGGGTGCTTGTAGAGGCACTCGGGTAACTCCCGTCCCTCATCTCCCTGCTGGGACTGTTAGCCACCGTGAGCGGAGTGGGTAGCTCCCACGTCTCACGTGTTGGGCAACAGCAGGTTGAGTGTTGTTTATGCACCTGGTACCGTGTGCTGAGACAAGTGGGTAGCTCCCATATACTCACACACATTGTGGCAACTGCCTTCTGTTCGGATTTCAGTTGTTGAGCTGTCCTTGGAATCCTTTGGCTCCCTGTGTTCGGTTGTAGCCTTGATCTCATGCAGAGCATTTGCATTTTATCTGTTGCTATCTAACTGTTTTTTTCAGTTGCTCTCCGTACTAGGGTTTGACTCATGTCCCTCTGGGTCTTGGTTGTTTGTTGCCTGTGTGTGTTTTCAGGTTATCATGGTTACTCTGCTGGTCGTGGAGTATGTTGGGGAACCGTGGGGGATCCGGATCCCGTCTCTCGGCGAGGCAGCGGAAGAATAAAATTAGGTCGGGAAACGTTCAATACAATTAAAATTTCTACAAACTATGAACCATTCATAGGGCGTTTAGTCAGTTACCTTGCTGGCGACTTGCGCCTGGCTCCAACCGGAATTACAAGAAGACCGGCTCTTCACGGTAGGCGGCTGTAGATTCGTCAATCAGGTCCACGATCGGAAGGAGACTCCTTCGTCAGCCTGCACTAGAAGGCCTGAAAAGATCAGCGCGGACGGATTCTCCTCGAAAAGTTGGCCGGAGCAACTCCGGCGAGGGGCGGCGCGTGGCGGCGGCGGCGGCTTGGAGAGGAGGGAGGCGGCCAAGGTGTGCTAGGGTTAGGGTTGTATTAGTTTATGAGCTGTTGCATGTTAATAATGAAGCCCTTAATCCCTTTTAATAAGATTAGTAATGGACTTGGACCGGCCCATTGGGCCCGGGTCCAAATGACGATATCCATCACTGCGACTTCATTACAACTCCGATCGCCGATCAGATCGGACCGATCGATTCAGTTTCCAAAATTGAATACTATGATCTGAAAAACCATTTTTCAGAACTCCAGTGCAAAATGACCGTTTTGCCCCTCAACAACGGGAAATCACGATTTGCCCCTGTTGACTTTTAGGAAGTCGCACTCCCCAAAATCCTCCTCCTATGCTCAACACATTGAGCTCAGTATCCGTGCGGGAATCTCGAATCCAGTACTTGTGTGACCCTCAATGGTTCAGGGATACAGCTAGCCGTGGGCCCACAACCATTGTGGCTCCGGAATCACAATTCCGGACTTGCCCATCGGATCATGGTAAGAGCGTCTAGAAACATCGCCCCATGATCTCCTAGGTATCACTGATAGTGCCTGCAAGAACCAGTTGGTCGTGGTTAGCGTACAGTACGATCCTTTCAATCCATATATCCCGATCAGATCAACGACCATTGGTAAATTGAGAGTCGCTATAGATCCGATAGCTATGCATACATCTTGGAGATCGAATAGTGGCATCGCGAGTGTAACTAGGTAAACCCATTTACCTAAAACACTTCTAGTACTCTGGCCAGAGATTTATACACTATCGTCTCCTCAGATAACATAGGATATCCACGCATGTCTGCGAGCGGTGAATCCTCGACAACGATGCATCGACTCCTACATGCATCGGGGTCTCACCAAATCCCGCCGCCTAATGACCCCAAGTGAGTCGGAAAACGGGTCAAAGTGAGACACCTATCATGTAGAGTCTCAATGACGTTTCGAGTCGTGAGGACTAATCAGTACAACCAAGACCTCGACTTATCCACTCGACAAATGGTAACCACTTGGAAAGTCCGAACGAGGGTAGTTTGATAGATCACCAGGTCACTATCTATCTGCATGCTCAGAACATCACAATGTTCCCTACCAATGAAACATGGTACTTCGCATCGCATACTAGTCTCAATCTCGCAATCTCCCACTTGCCCTAAAGCCAACTACTCATCAGACGTAGTCCCATTGTTTCGCGATGTTTTTCAAACAAGGGTCCTGGCAAGGGCTTCGTAAGTGGATCAGCAACGTTGTCCGCAGAGGCGGCTCTGTCACCTCTAGCCACAATATCCCGGATTATGTGGTATTTCCTCAGTATATGTTTGGATCTTTGGTGAGACCTAGGCTCCTTTGCTTGCGCAACGGCACTCGTGTTGTCGCAGTACATCGGGACTGGACCAACTGCATCAAGAATGACGCCCAACTCTTGGACGAAATTCCTTATCCAAACCGCCTCCTTAGCAGCAGCTGATGCTACGATGTACTCAGCCTCAGTGGTTGAATCCGCGATGGTGTCTTGCTTGGAACTCTTCCAAGAGACAGCACCACCATTGAGCATGAATACAAATCCAGAGGTTGACTTCGAATCATCCACGTCACACTGGAAGCTAGAATCAGTGTAGCCTTCCAGTTTCAGTTCACCACCCCCATAGACCATGAACATATTCTTAGTCCTTCATAAGTACTTAAGAATATCCTTCACAGCCTTCCAATGCAATTGGTCGGGGTTGGCCTGGTAGCGGCTCGTGACACTCAGAGCATATGCGACATCCGGTCTAGTCGAGATCATGCCATACATAATACTACCTATTGCCGAGGCATATGGCACACGTGTCATACTCTCTATCTCCTCATCAGTCTTCGGACACATAGACTTAGATAGAGTGACTCCGTGGAACATAGGTAGGTGTCCTCTCTTGGACTCTTCCATAGAGAACCTCTTAAGTATGGTATCGATGTAGGTGGCCTGGGTGAGTCCGAGCATCCGTTTCGATCTATCCCGATATATCTGTATTCCAAGAATATAGGATGCATCACCCATGTCCTTAATCAAAAATCTACTAGACAACCAGACTTTAGTTGACTGCAGCATTCCTACATCATTCCCAATGAGTAGAATGTCATCAACATAAAGTACAAGGAATGTCACAGCGCTTTTAACTTCCTTATTATATACACATGGCTTCTAGGGATTCTTGATGAAACCAAATTCCTTAATTGTTTCATCAAATCTCAGGTTCCAACTTCTCGATGCTTGTTTGAGACCGTAGATCGATCTCTGAAGCTTGCATACCTTATGCTCGCTTCCAACAGATGTGAAACCCTCAGGCTGCGTCATATAGATCTCTTCCTTAATGTTTCCATTAAGAAACGCAGTTTTCACATCCATTTTCCATATCTCATAGTCGTACCATGCGGCTATGGCTAACAAGATTTGACTTGAACATTGCGACGGGCGAGAAGGTTTCATCATAGTCAACACCTTGCCTTTGAG
>KQ991677.1:0-12365 GCA_001598015.1 Dorcoceras hygrometricum
TCTCACATGGGTGAATCGAATACTGTGAGTTATGGGCTTCAGTCATAATCTCTTTGCGCAAATCTCTATGCGCGGTACCCAAAACCTGCTCTGGTATTTCACAATTCCCCCTTCTATCGTATAAAGATTTCCTCCTCTGTTTTCATCTTGCTTCTTCCATTTCTGTGATTGCCCATCCCTTGCTTGACCCTCTCTAATCCGATCCTTTAAAGTAGACTACATCGTAAGAAGTGATAACTTAGCAGCATTCTCCTTCGTAGCTATTCCCTGTTCAAATCTGTTAATCTCTATTGCTAATGGAATCTGACTGAGATTTGAGCTAAACCCACGTTCCTTCTACATAACGCATCTGCTACTACGTTAGATTTACCTGGGTGATAGCTGATCACACAATCATAATCTTTAAACAGTTCGAGTCATCTCCTTTGTCTCATGTTAAGCTCTTTCTGGGTAAAGAATACTTAAGAATACTTTCTCTCCATAAAGATAATGTCTCCAAATCTTTAATGCGAAATCCACTGCTGCTAATTCTAAGTCATGCGTAGGATAATTCTTCTCATGAATCATCAATTGTCTGGAAGCATAAGCAATTACTTTCTTATTTTGCATCAAAACAGCTCCTAGTCTTCGACGCATCTGTATAAATCACAAAGTTTCCTTTTCCCGACGGTAACGTCAAAACAGGGGCTTCTATTAATGCCAACTTTAATTTCTCAAAACTGGACTGGCATTCTTGATTCAAATCATACTTAATATTCTTCTTAGTTAATGACGTTAAAGGGATAGATATCTTCGAAAATCCCTCTATAAATCTTCTGTAATAACCTGCAACCCCTAAGAAACTACGAACCTCTGTTACACTCTTAGGTACAGGTCATTCTCTAACAGCTTCTACTTTAGAAGGATCTACTTCTATCCCATTCTTCGAAATAATATGACCAAGAAATAAAACCTTTTCAATCCAAAATTCACATTTACTAAACTTAGCAGACAATTTCTTAGTTCTCAGAATCTGCAAAATTTCTCTAAGATGGTTCGCATGCTCGAATCAACTCTTGGAGTAAATGAGAATGTCATCTATAAATACTATAACGAATCTTTCCAGAAAAGGTTGAAATACTCTATTCATCAAATCCATACACTGATGGCGCATTAGTTAATCCAAAGGGCATAACTAAAAACTCATAATGGCCATACCTGGTTCTGAAAGCTGTTTTATACACGTCTGCTTCCTTAACTCGCAGCTGATGGTAACCAGACCTTAGGTCAATCTTTGAAAACACAGCAGCTCCTCATAATTGATCGAATAAGTCATCGTTTCTAGGAATAGGGTACTTATTCCTAACTGTTAACTTATTCAGTTCTCTATAATCTATGCACAGACGCATGCTTCCGTCTTTCTTCTTTACGAACAACACCGGAGCTCTCCACGGCGAAGTACTGGGTCTAATAAAATCTTTATCCAATAAATCTTGGATCTGTTCTTTTAACTTCTTCATTTCCTTAGGAGCGATTCTGTACGGAGGCGTGGAAACTGGAGCAGCTTCTGGTACTAAATCGATAGAAAATTCTAGTTCTCGCTCTGGAGGAAGACCTGAGATATCTTCTGGGAAGACATCTGGAAACTCGTTCGCTACTTCTACGTCCTCAAAATTAATCTTAGCATCTAGTACTGTTGACATAGCATTTTTCAAGGTGGCAGAATTTATAGAACGCCTAAGCTGATATCGGCTCTGAAAGCCCAGAAATATTTTTAAGAAGGGATATCAAGGATTTCTAGTTAGTGCTATATCAGTATTGGAAGGTAAGAAAATTATATTGGAAGACGTTGATGTAGTGAACGAATTTCCTGACGTATTTCCAGAAGACATATCCGGTTTGCCGCCAGATCGGGAGTTAGAATTCATGTCAGCAAAGATTAACAACACAACTAAGCACATAACCGCGGAAGCATAAAAATAGGGCTTAAAAATTCTTCAAACGTTTGGGCCTGAATCATAAAACAGTCATTCAAAATATTCATACTCAAAATAGAAGTTACTCAAAATCCAACAACAGACAGTTAAACAATTATACTCAAATAATAGATCCCCAAAATACATAGAAACTCAGGGCATTCCCTGGTTCAAATACATAATACAATACACTGGGACTCAACCAAGCGGGGATCTACTAGCTGAAACTCCACTCTGCCCAGCCAGATTACCTGCAACTCCTACATTGGGCAACACAGACCCAAGAACACAAAAGCAGGAAACGAAATACGAGATAAAACCTCAGTACGAAGAGCACTAAGACATCAGCACCTCATAAACATGCAGTAATTCAAAACATGAATGCATGAGGGTTGTCAAAGAATCGGTCATCTTGGCCAACGAGTCAGCTGGAAAATCAAAGACGAGCCTCTATACCACGCACAGCCAATCAGCAGGTGGAAATCATCGGTCCGTGATCTTCAGGGTTGGCCACTCAATTAACCATCACATCTCGGTAGTATTCAGACACGACGAATCAGTCGATCACCACTCCGATGATAGCGTTGGACCTTTCAGGCACGACACATATGTCTGCCGATCACAACATGGCTCTCAATTCGGTAATCAATCAATCATCAGGCTCAATATGTATGCATTAATGCCATGAAATCCAAATCAGATTTCAACATGCACAAATTACGTAAAACAGAGCATATAGTTCAAGCAATGAGCCAAACCTGTTTCACGTAACACACAGAATACGCAGAACACCATTCGTGCTCCAAAATACTACACGCTTATGTCAAAGCTGTAATCAGAAGCTCAATTTGTACCTCAAAGCTCAGGTTCTACCTCAATAGATCTCACCAGGGCACGACAACTTCAGCCTGCTCAAATCGGCTTCCTCGATGGTCTCGAAAAACACAGCAGGAACTGTCTGGAGCTCAAATCTGTCAAGACATCTCACAATTCAACTCAAATTTGAACTTCTACACCTTACTGTCTACGGTCAGAACTCAAATCTAGTTCTACCTATCAACTCAGGTTCTAACAGCTAGACTAAGCTTGAAACAGTAAGGAAACACCTCTCGGGTCAGCTATCGCATAAATTCACGAACACTGAAATTCCTTCATGCTCCTCCTACACGTCGAATCAGGTCGCCTAACTGGTAACAATCGAAAGAGCTAAGCAAGACGAGTTCAGCGCCTCCAGTATCGCACCAAAAAACGGCGAAAATCGACGGCAATCTACTGGAGAAGGATTCGGGAACAGTAATTATGGAGGGTTGCGAAGAAGAAGAAAGGGAAATCGGGATCGAAAATACGCTAAGTATTGATCAGCACTTATACTTAAATCCTCAAGTCAAATGCTACAGTGAAAGTCAAACACCAAAATAATCAGATCTCAGCGACAGATCTTAGCGCTAAGGCACAATTCCTCAAATATGGATCCTTTGCTAACTCAATCTGAGTCCTCAACACTCACACAATTTGCCTCGCTAAGTCTATTGCGCGCAACTAATTGAAACAACATCGCATCAAGGGTTCCCGCTAACTAAGCAAAACGATGTCGCACTGCAACAGATCTCATCACTCACTGCTGCTCACGCTCATCCAGATCTGATTAACGTTCACAACAACGGTCAACTCAGCAACGTTGACTAACACACGGCATCTCTGCGCTAACTCTCCCATCTACAATCGCTCGCTATACAGCGTCGTTGACCCGCGTTGACATCTGGTCATGCCCTCGAACAGATTCCTTCCACTAGAGAGACATCTAAAATTGCAAAACGACTACGTATCACTTCTCGTGCCAAACTCGACTACTCAGATCTCTCTCGATAAAATCTGCGACTCAAAGCTGAATAGCACTACATCAAATCTGAAAATCACCAACCAGATTCGGCACCATTTCTCAAATCTGAAATTCGGTAATCATATCTCCCGTGATCAATTCTTAACCAGATCTAAATTCATAACTTAATCACTAATTACCGAATCTAAATCCTCACATTCTCCCATCTTAAGAGATTTTGTCCTCGAAATCAAAGGCAAACGCAGAACAAAATCAACAAAACACCCAAACTAACCAACTCAACTCCACTGTCAAAGCTCAAACAGATGAGGCCACTCTTGTCTCATCTTCTCTTCTACCTCTCAGGTAGCTTCTTCTCGGCCATACTTACTCCATTGGACCATCACTAGCGGTATAATCTTATTCCTCAACTGCTTCTCCTTCCTATCCAGAATCTGAACTGGATATTCAACATAACTTAAGGCAGAATCTAGCTCAACTTCATCAGTCCTCAACAAACTCAACTCCACTGTCAAAGCTCAAACAGATGAGGCCACTCTTGTCTCATCTTCTCTTCTACCTCTCAGGTAGCTTCTTCTCGGCCATACTTACTCCATTGGACCATCACTAGCGGTATAATCTTATTCCTCAACTGCTTCTCCTTCCTATCCAGAATCTGAACTGGATATTCAACATAACTTAAGGCAGAATCTAGCTCAACTTCATCAGTCCTCAACACATGGGATGGATCTGGCTCATATCTTCTCAACATTGACACATGAAAAACATCATGTATCGCTGCTAACTCATCAGGTAGCTGCAATCTATAAGCCAACTGTCAAATCCTCTCAATAATTTCAAATGGACCAACGAATCTAGGAGCTCACTTTCCCCTGAATCTGAACCTCATCACGCTCTTGAAAGGATAAATCTTAAGTAATACTCGATCACCAACTTCGAATTCTAGGGGTCGGAGTCTTCTATTAGCATAGCTAGTGAAGCGATCCTGTGCAGCTTTCATTCTACTTCGAATCAACGAAATATGATCTCTCATATGCTGCACAAACTCAGGGGTCGAAAGCTGCTTCTCACCAACTTCTTCCCAACAGATCGGAGATCTACACTTGCGACCATGCAACGCTTCAAATGGAGCCATCCCTATAGTCACTTGGTAGATGTTGTTATAAGAAAACTCAACTAGGGATAGCGAATCCTACCAGCCACCACCGAAATCCATCACAACTGCTCGCAGCATATATTCTAAAGTCTGAATGGTCCTCTCAGATTGGCCATCTGTCTGAGGGTGATAAGCAGTGCTCATCCAGAATCGAGAGGTGAATCTTGGATCTCTATCAGACACTATCGACACAGGTACTCCATGCAGTCTAACCACATGGTCGATGTACAATCTCGCCGTTTTCTTCATCGAACACCTCACATCATAGGGAATGAAATGGGCTGACTTCGAAAGTCTATCAATCACCACCCAAATAGCATCGCATCCCCTACTCGATACAGGCAAATGAGTCACAAAGTCCATGGCGAGGTGCTCCCAATTCCACTGAGGCACTTCCAAACTCTGCAACAATCCACCAGGTCTCCTTCTCTCAGCCTTGACCTGTTGACAGTTCAAGCATCGAGCAACAAAACAAGAAATGTCACTCTTCATGCCTTCCCATCAGTAGTGAGGCTTCAAAGCATGGTACATCTTTTTCTCACCCGGATACACACTATATCGGCTGCAATAGGCTTCATTCAGAATAGTCTCTTTCAAATCAATCAGGTTCGGAACCACCAACCTTCCTCTAAATCTCAAACACCCATCAGAATCAACAGAAAAATCATCAGACTAACCATTCTAGGCCTTAGTCTTCAACTCATGAACATAAGGATCAGTCCTCTGTGCCTCTCTGATGTTCATCACAATCTGTGATTGGACTCTCGAGATACTCAAAGATGTTAGCATCACAGGCTGGGCTTTCCTACTCAAAGCATCGGCTACTAAGTTCATCCGCCCAGGCTGATACTGAATCTCAAAATTAAAAATCCTTGAGCAACTCCATCCAAAGACGCTGTCTCATATTAAGATCTGACTGAGTGAAGATATACTTCAAACTCTTGTGGTCGGTGTACACCACAAACTCCTCACCATACAAATAGTGACGCCAGATCTTCAAGGCAAAAACAATCGCTGCCAATTCTAAATCATGAACGGGATATCTCGTCTCGTGGTGCTTCAACTGTGGAGACGCATACGCAATCACATACCCGTTCTGCATCAGCACACATCCCAAACCACTCAGAGAAGCATCGGAGCAAACAACGAAACTCCAGATCCAGACGGTAAAGCTAGTACAGGAGCAGTAGTCAACTTCTCCTTAAGTGTTTGAAAACTCAACTCGCACTCGTCAGTCCAAACAAACTTCCTATCCTTATGGGTCAACTGCGTCATCGGCCTGGCTATCGAAGAGAACTTCTCGATAAAACAATTATAATAGCCAGCCAATCCTAGGAAATTACGAATCTCGGAAACATTCCTAGGTCGCTCCCAGTTAAGAACTGCTTCAACCTTACCAGGATCCACAGAACCTTGTGCAAAAATCACATGACCCAAAAAGATTACTCTATCCAGCCAAAATTCGCACTTGCTGAACTTGGCATACAACTGCGAGTCTCTCAACTTCTGCAACACCAATCTTAGGTGCTCCTTATGCTCTCTAAAACTCCTCGAATACACGAATATGTCTTTGCTACATCAGTATCTCTGATTCGCAACTGGTGATAGCCAGAGCGCAAGTCAATCTTTGAGTATACAGCCGATCCTTGCAACTGATCAAACAAGTCATTAATCCTCGGCAACGGATACTTATTCTTGATCATTGCTTTATTCAACTGTCGAAAATCTACACACATCCTCATAGATCCATATTTCTTCTTCACAACAAAATCGAAGCTCCCCAAGGCGACATACTCGGTCTGATGAAGCCTTTCTCCAAAAGATCTCTCAACTGATCCTTGAGTTCTTTCAACTCAGCTGGCGCCAACTGATATGGAGCTCTAGAAATCGGGGCTGTCCCTGACACCAACTCTATACTGAAATCAATCTCTCTTCTCGGAGGGAATCCAGAAGCTCATCTGGAAACACGTCTGGAAACTCTCGGACAATCGTAATATCGCTCAACTCCAATCGTGACTCTTGGGAAACATCGAGCGCATAGATCATGAATCCAACGTTACCTAGCGACAACTGACTAAACATTTCCATGGCGGACACTAGTGGAATCTTTGAGCATGAATCAGCACCGTAGAAATCCCACTTCTCTCCCGACACAGGGCGAAATCTCACCACATCATGGAAACAGTCAACAGTCGCCCTATACTCAGACAACACATCCATTCCCAAGATGCAATCAAAATCCCTCATCTCCAAAGGGATCAAATTCGCCACTATCACATTCTGGTCAAACCGAATACACCACCACCATCTCACGGGACAACAATCACACGTCAGCAGGAGTAGACACAGATACAACATCACACAGTGGGGTAACTCTCAACCCACACTCATGCATAAACCATGCAGAAACAAAGGAGTGTGATGCTCCTGTATCAAATAAAACCCTCGCAGGAAAATCAGAGATAGAGCATGTACCTGCGATAAATCCACCAGGTATCTCATCAGCCTGCTCCCTCGACAAGGAATTCACCTGGGCCTGCTGCGGTATCTGAAACTGAGGTCTCGAAGGTCCTCCAAACCTAGACGGTTCACGGGGTTGGATTACAGATCGTTGGGTCGGGGCGGGAGGTTGCGGCCTCTGTGAAGAACCACCAGTCGAACCTTGCTGCGAAGGAATCAAAGATTGTCCCCTCAACAAAGGACACACTCTCAAAAAGTGTCCAGGCTTCCCACAGTTGTGGCAAGTCCCCTGAACTCCACGACAATGCGAAGTCATGTTCTTACCACCGCACTGTCCACAAGACACTCCTCCTGATCCACTGCCACCAGAGCTCATAGAACCAGAGGATCTAGAATTCGACTTTCTCTTAAACAGCTTCCCACGAGGCCTGAATCTCTGACGGTTCGATTGCTGCGAAGTCTGAGGAGACTTGGAAGTATGCGTACCTTCAGACGCAGGAAGGTAGCCTCGTGCAACTGTCAACGGAACCTGCATCGGCGCATCCAACAAACTCTCCTCAATATCCACTGCTCGATCCACAGCCTTAGCATACGTGGATGGGGCACCAGCTAACACCAACTGAAACAACTCTGGCCTCAATCCCTTGATGAACTTGTTCCTTTTTGTCCGCTCCTGGCTAGCAACGTGAGGGACATATGCCAGAAGGGAGGAAAACTATCTGGCATACTCAGCAACCTTCAAATTGCCTTGCTTTAGATTGTCGAACTCCCTTTCTCGATTATTGAAGTATGACTCTGGATTATACTCCTGTCGGAACGCTGCACAGAAGCTCTCCCAAGAAACCCAAGGCTCCGATTCTCTCATCACTCGGGAAGTACCTTTCCACCAACGTTGAGCATGCTCTCTCAACTGGATCCACAGCCTTAGCATACGTGGATGGGGCACCAGCTAACACCAACTGAAACAACTCTGGCCTCAATCCCTTGATGAACTTGTTCCTTTTTGTCCGCTCCTGGCTAGCAACGTGAGGGACATATGCCAGAAGGGAGGAAAACTATCTGGCATACTCAGCAACCTTCAAATTTCCTTGCTTTAGATTGTCGAACTCCCTTTCTCGATTATTGAAGTACGACTCTGGATTATACTCCTGTCGGAACGCTGCACAGAAGCTCTCCCAAGAAACCAAGGCTCCGATTCTCTCATCACTCGGGAAGTACCTTTCCACCAACGTTGAGCATGCTCTCTCAACTGCAAAACGGCCAACTTCAGTCTCCACTCTGTGGCGTACTCCAAAGTATCAAACAATTCCTCCATGTGCTTCAACCAGCCTTCAGCCAAAAGACCACCCTCGGCACCAGTGAACGTAGGGGGATTCGTCCTCTGAAATCGGGCCAAGACTAACTCCATCTCACCTATCTGTCTCGTCACATCCTCCACCTCTGTCTATCTCTCTCTACGACACAAAGGGATATTCGGCATCCTCGTCACTCTCCGAGGCTCTAGACTCCTCAGCAGAACGTCTAGCAGTCCTACCTATACCGCTCCTCGGTGGCATCTAATCAAATCTCTAGGTAAGACTAACAGCAGATAATCATAGAGGCAGATATAATATCACACAAGTCACAGATTCAAGTAAAAATCAAATCAAAATTTTGTGCCTAGACTCGAGTGTGATCAAAGGAAAATATGTTTTTCCCAGTTTAAGCTCTGATACCAAAATGTCAGGCCCCGTGCTAATCTGCAAAGATTAACAACACAACTAAGCACATAATCGCGGAAGCATAAAAATAGGACTTAAAAATTCTTCAAACGCTTGGGCCTGAACCATAAAACAGTCATTCAAAATATTCATACTCAAAATAGAAGTTACTAAAAATCCTACAACAGACAGTTAAACAATTAAATTCAAATAATAGATCCCCAAAATACATAGAAACTCAGGGCATCCCCTGGTTCAATACATAATACAATACACTGGGACTCAACCAAGTGGGGATCTACTAGCTGAAGCTTCACTCTGCCCAGCCAGATTACCTGCAACTCCTGCATTGGGCAACGGAGACCCAAGAACACAAAAGCAGGAAAAGAAATACGAGGTCAAACCTCAGTACGAAGAGCACTAAGACAACAGAAACTCATAAACATGCAGTAATTCAAGACATGAATGCATGAGGGTTGTCAAAGAATCGGTCATCTAGGCCAACGAGTCAGCTGGCAAACCAAAGGCGAGCCTCTATACCACGCACAGCCAATCAGCCGGTGGAAATCATCGGTCTGTGATCTTCAGGGCTGGCCACTCAATTATCCATCACAGCTCGGTGGTATTCAGACACGACGAATCAGTCGGTCACCACTTCGATGATAGCGTTGGACCTTTCAGGCACGACACATCTGTCTGCCGAACAACGTGGCTCTCAATTCGGTAATCAATCAATCCTCAGGCTCAATAAGTATGCACGAATGACATGAAATCTAAATTTGATTTCAACATGCACAAATTACGTAAAACAGAGCATATAGTTCAAGCAATGAGCCAAACCTGTTTCACGTAACACACAGAATACGCAGAACAACATTCATGCTCAAAAATACTACACGCTTATGTCAAAGCTGTAATCAGAAGCTCAATTTGTACCTCAAAGCTCAGGTTCTACCTCAATAGATCTCACCAGGGCACGACAACTTCAGCCTGCTCAATTCTGCTTCCTTGATGGTCTCGACAAACACAGCAGGAACTGTCTGGGAGCTCAAATCTGTCAAGACATCTCACAATTCAACTCAAATCTGAACTTCTACACCTTACTGTCTACGGTCAGAACTCAAATCTGGTTCTACCTATCAACTCAGGTTCTAACAGCTAGAACTAAGCTTGAAACAGTAAGGAAACACTTACCCAAAAGCTCAAACGAGCTAAAGAACTCTCGGGTCAGCTATCGCAGAAATTCACGAACACTGAAATTCCTTCGTGCTCCTCCTACGTGTCGACTCAGGTCGCCTAACTGGTAACAATCGAAAGAGCTAAGCAAGACGAGTTCAGCGCCTCCAGTCTTGCGCCAAACAACGGCGAAAATCGACGGTAATCTACCGGAGAAGGATTCGAGAATAGTAATTATCGAGGGTTTGCGAAGAAGAAGAAAGGGAAATCAGGATCGAAAATACGCTAAGTATCGATCAGCACTTATACTTAAATCCTCAAGTCAAATGCTACAGTGAAAGTCAATCACCGACATAATCAGATCTCAGCGACAGATCCTAGCTCTAAGGCACAAGTCCTCAAATCTGGATCCTTCGCTAACTCAAATCTGAGTCCTCAGCGCTCACACAATTTGCCTCGCTAAGTCTGTTGCGCGCAACTAATTGAAACGACATTGCATCAAGGGTTCCCGCTAACTAAGCTAAACGATGTCGCACTGCAACAGATCTCATCACTCACTGCTGCTCACGCTCATCCAGATCTGATTAACGTTCACAACAGCGGTCAACTCAGCAACGTTGACTAACACGCGGCATCTCTGTGCTAACTCTCCCATCTACAGTCGCTCGCTATACAGCACCGTTGACCCGCATTGACATCTGGTCATGCCCTCAAACAGATTCCTTACACTAGAGAGACATCTCAAATTGCGAACGACGATGTATCACTTCTCGCGCCAAGCTCGACTACTCAGATCTCTCACGATAAAACCTGTGACTCAAAGCTGAATAGCACTACGTCAAATCTGAAAATCACCAACCAGATTCGGAACCATTTCTCAAATCTGAAATTCGGTAATCATATATCCCGTGATCAATTCTTAACCAGATCTGAATTTATAACTTAATCACTAATAATCAAATCTCAATCCTCACAATTCACTATTGATTTAGTACCCGAAACTGCTCCAATTTATAAGCCGCCTTACAGACTTGCTCCTAAGGAGATGAAAGAATTGAAAGATCAGATTCAAGATTTATTGGATAAAGGTTTCATCCGACCCAGTACATCACCTTTTGGAGCTCCAGTTTTATTTGTCAAGAAGAAGGACGGAAGTATGCGTTTGTGTATATATTATAGGGAGTTGAACAAGTTAACTGTTAAGAATAAATATCCTCTCCCTAGGATAGGTGATTTATTTGATAAACTCCAAGATCTGCTGTATTTTCGAAGATCGACCTCTGATCTGGTTACCACCAGCTTAGAGTGAAAGATGCAGACGTATATAAGATAGCCTTCAGAACGCGTTATGGTCATTACCAATTCTTAGTGATGCCGTTTGGGTTAACTATTGCGCCTTCTGTGTTCATGGATTTCATGAATAGAGTATTCCAACCTTTTCTAGATAGATTCATGATGGTTTTCATAGATGATATTGTTGGGGAACCGTGGCTGATCCGGATCCCGTCTCCCGGCGAGGCAGCGGAAGAATAAAATTAGGCCGGGAAACGTTCAATACAATTCAAAACTACTACAATCTATGAAGCATTCATAGGTCGTTTAGTCAGTTACCTTACTGGCGTCTTGCGCCTGGCTCCAACCGGAATTACAAGAAGACCGGCTCTTCACGGTAGGCGGCTGTAGATTCGTCAATCAGGTCCATGACCGGAAGGGAGACTCCTTCGTCAGCCTGCACTAGAAGGCCTGACGAGATCAGCACGGATGGAAACTCCTCGAAAAGTTGGCCGGAACAAATTCCGGCGAGGGGCGGCGACGCGGCGGCGCAAAGGCGACGGCGGCGGCGATATTAGAGAGAGGAGGGGGCGGCGGCTTTTAGCTATAGAGGCTAGGGTTAAGATGTATCTCATATCATGATTAAAGCCTTAAGTCTAATTAAATAGACTAGTGATAAACTTGGACCGGCCCAACGGGCCCGGGTCCAACGTATGAACATTCGGTTCATCCCTATCACCGTGACTTCATAATAACTCCGATCGCCGATCAGATCGGACCGATCGACTCAGTTTCCAAAACTGAAT
>KQ991684.1:2315-14071 GCA_001598015.1 Dorcoceras hygrometricum
GAGGGTAGTTCGATAGATCACCAGGTCACTATCTATCTGCTTGCTCAGAACATCACAATGTTCCCTACCAATGAAACATGGTACTTCGCATCGCATATACTAGTCTCGAACTCGGGCGGCCTTATCCTCGTTTTGACGGCCCCATCGACTAGGAACATGTTCAGAATACACAGCGACTATTAGATGTGTTTCATGATAGCCGTCATACCCACTATCACATCTGACATACGCTTTAGTGTAATCTAGGTCTTTACTCAACACAATTGTAAATCATTACACACATAATGAAAGTAAAGAATGCCATATAAAAGAATGCGAATATCATATATAAAGATCGTTTGTACAAGAGTCAATGAAAACCCACACGCCACAAGTTGGCTAGTTGGGCATCTACTCTAACAATTTGGGTGGTTATAGACCGACTGTCGAAGTCTGCACATTTCATTCCCTATGGGATGACCTTCTCGTTGAAGAAGATGGCGAAGCTGTACATTTATTTTGTTGTTAGACTGCATGGTGTGCCTGTCTCAATCGTTTCTGACCGAGATCTGAGGTTTACTTCCAGGTTTTGGAAGAGTTTGCAAACAGCTTTGGGTACCAGATTGGCGATGAGCACCGCGTATCACCCCCAGACAGATGGCCAATCTGAGCGCACTATCTAGATGTTAGAGGATATGTTGAGAGCTATTGTGTTGGATTTCGGAGGTAGCTGGCAAGACGCGTTGTCTTTAGTGGAGTTTTCCTACAATAACATCTATCAGGTGACGATTGGCATGGCGCCTTTTGAGGCTTTGTATGGCAGGAAGTGCAGATCGCCAGTATGTTGGGAAGAAGTGGGGGAGAAGCAGCTATCTGCCCCTGACTTTGTGCAGCAAATGAAAGATCATGTGGATCTTATTAGACAGAGGATGAAAGCTGCCCAGGATCGCCAAGCCAGTTATGCGAATAAGAGGCGTCGACCTCTTGAGTTTCAGGTTGGTGATCGTGTATTTCTCAAAGTTTCTCCGTTTCGCAGTGTTATGCGCTTTGGACGCAAGGGAAAGTTAGCCCCTCGTTACGTCGGACCTTAGGAGATTGTTGAGAGGATTGGCCCTTTAGCGTATCGGCTGTTGTTTCCGTCAGAGTTGTCTTCTCTACATGACGTCTTTCATGTTTTCATGTTGAGGAAGTATGATCCAGATCCGTCTCATGTGCTTAGAACTGACGAGGTGGAGCTAGATCAGTCGTTGAGCTATCAGGAATATCCCTTGCAGATCCTTGGCAGAAAAGAGAAACAGTTGAGGAATAAGACCATTCCATTGGTAATGGTGCAGTGGAGCAAACGTGGAAGGGAAGAGGCTACTTGGGAGCTGGAAGAAAAGATGCAGCGTGAGTGGCCGCATCTGTTTGAGTAGCTGTTGAGCTAAATTTTCAGTAGTTTGTAGCTTTTGGTTGTATTTCTTCCCTAGTTGTTATTAATTGTTTGCTCAGTTATCTTGAATTCTTGGCCTTGTGTTGGGCGAGTTCCTGTTTGGTATTTTGCTGTTGTGTTGTGTTTTCAGAATTGTTGTTCGATTTCGAGGACGAAATCCTTTTTAGTTTGGGAGAAATGTGAGACCTGGAATTGTATAAGATTAATTTGGTTGGATTTAATCGGTTTAGAGATTTCTGGTGATTCAGATCTCTGTTTGGATGTTTTGATTTCATTTTCGGGTTAGATTTCACATTTAGAGCATTTCTGAAGTTTTCGTATTTTTGGTATTTTGGGTAAAAGCTGGTTTCGTGGTGAAAGCTGGTCGTTTTGGTGAAATCCAGTCGTAGCGTGTTTTGGTAGCGCGAGATTCCTAAACGCCGTCGTTTTAGTGAAATCTGGATGCGTTGTGTTAAGTGAAAGCTGGTAGCGTGTTTGTATCCAGCTGCTGCTTTATTTTGTTTGTTGAGGGCAAACGACAGCGTTTCGATAATTTGGCACGACGTCGTTTGGATGTTGCGACTGGTACCAACTGCGAGGATTTGTTCGCGTGTGTGTCGACTGGTTGTCCAGCTGAGAGCAGATGTCAACGATGGTCAACTCTACTGTAGCTTGCGTCTGGTTTCCTGTAGCTTGCGGCTGGTATTGCGCGAGGGTTATCGACCGGATTTAATGACGCAAGCTATGCGACGCCGTTTTATAAGTTTGCGACTGGTACCAACTGCGAGGATTTGTTCGCGTGTGTGTCGACTGGTTGTCCAGCTGAGAGCAGATGTCAACGATGGTCAACTCTACTGTAGCTTGCGTCTGGTTTCCTGTAGCTTGCGGCTGGTATTGCGCGAGGGTTATCGACCGGATTTAATGACGCAAGCTATGCGACGCCGTTTTATTAAGTTGGAACGCAGCGTTTTGATGCAACGTCTGGTATCAGCTTTTGAGTGTTATACAATCCAGCTTTTGGATTTGAGAACCAGTCGATGGTTTTAGGCGACCAGCTGGTTGCAGATTTGATGACGTAAGCGGTGCGACGTCGTTTTGTTAAGTCGCTGCGACACCGTTTTGATTAGCGTTGTTTGAGATTCAGCAGTTGGTTTCTTTGCATCTACTGGTTGTATTTTGCAGCGAGCGTCGACTGGTTTTGTCGGTGGATGATTTTAACCAGCTTTTACGCGTGTATTTAAGGAAGACTTGGTCTTCGATTTCAAGCACCAGATCCCATACTTAGCAAAATATTATCGTGGTTGTCGACCTCTGTTCTTCGAACCCTAGTACTGTTCACCGTGAGCTTTTCCGGTGAATTTCCGTCGTTGCCGGCCTTTGCTTGATACGTTCAAGGTAGTGTTGGACTCCTCTTGAGAAGCTCTTCCATCCTATACCATTTTTGGAGGCTGTTGTGGGCTGGAGCAGAAGCGCGAAGTTGCTGGTTTAGCTTGCGCATTTCGTAGTGCAGGTAGAATTTCGTTTATTCGATGAGATCTTGTTCCTAGCCTAGAATTGAGCTTCCTGTTAAGTTGTTGTGTAGGATGATAGCTGGTTGAGGGTGTGTAACTCCCAGCGTGCTTTCTGTGTATTAGCGTCCCTGTGATTTATTCCATGTGTGCTTCGACAGGTTGATATCCAGATTTCTCTGGACCTTTGATT
Source organism: Dorcoceras hygrometricum (assembly GCA_001598015.1). Lineage (NCBI taxonomy): Eukaryota > Viridiplantae > Streptophyta > Magnoliopsida > Lamiales > Gesneriaceae > Dorcoceras > Dorcoceras hygrometricum. Next base: position 5,407 of record KQ991684.1, read on the forward strand.
GTAGTAATTGTTGCACAGAAAGTATAAGGTATGGATCTTGATCTTGTAATTCAGCGTGGAACCTGGCTTGGATAAATTGCGAGATGGCTGTGTTTGGATTGCTGGGTGATGTTGTTGCTCTGTGTGAGAGCTGTGTATGCTTACCGTGTGTAATTGTTGTGTTGCATATGGTTATATGTTAGCTGTTCCAGCATGTTGCATACACGCATTCCATTCAGCTATTGCAGCCTTTGTTCGTTGTTGTTTCTCTGTTTTCTTACCAGGATGCGAGGGCGAGCGGTGATTCTGCACTCTCATTTCCCCTATGCGCCGAGTGGTTAGCTACCACAGTTCATAGGTTGGGTTGTTGATGCATCTGGTAAGGGTGGGCGAGTAGGGGTGAGTGGGTAGCACCCACATGTCCTACACTCACCGTGGCCACATATTCTGTTGCAGATTCCGTTGAGCTGTTGTCTCCTTTCTCATGCATAGAATCTGCATTTTATTCTTGCTGTTTACTGCTGTTTTCTAGTTGCTCTCCGTACTGGGGTTTGACCCCATGTCCCTCTGGGGCTTGGTTGTTTTCCTTGTTTGTGTTGTTTTCAGGGAACCCAGGTTTTACAGCTGGTCGTGGTTTTAACCCAGCTGGTGGTGCCCCAGGAGGTGGTTGAGTATCCCAGTTGCGTATAGCATATTAATATATATCAGTTGAGTTAGCCAGGGGATGCCCTGTGCTTCGTTGTTGTATCCAGTGATTGGAGTCTGATACTTGTTTTCGTATGCTATATTGATTGTGTTGTTTAGCGGTTTTTATAAACTGGGATCTATTTTAAGTATCGCACTATTTTAAATTATATTGTTTTAAACCGTCAGGTCAAAAGAGAAAATTTTACCCGCTTTTTAGTAGCTTCCGTATGTGTTTGTATGTTTTATCTCTGATTTGAGCACGAGGCCTGACACCACTTGTTTCTTCAATTTTCGGTCACATCGTTGCTCAAAAAAAATTAAAGTAAATATAGATTCGGAATCCTCTCGACGAGATCTATGTTTCTATACCACTTTTACCACGTTTTTGTGTGTCTACCGGAAAGTCGTCGGAGACCGCCGGCGTTTTTCATCATTTCCGGCCACTCCGTTGTCGGAAAAATAAAACTAGATACATATTTCGAACCCTTGCGACGAGACCTACGTTTTGATACCAAGTTTGTTAATTTTTGTTGCGCCAGTTAAAAACTCGCCGTAACCGCCGCCTCCGCCGTCGGTACCGCCGTCGTCGCCGGAGACCGCCGTCGCCTGTTGTCGCCGGAGTTTGTATTTTCAGGCCGAGGAGGTTTATGTTCAGCCCTGTTTCAGATTTTTATGTCGACGACCTCGATTGTAATATGTGATACTGATATTGATTTCAATTGCAATTGTAGTTCAAAGATTGACTTCAAGTCAAGGTATTATTCGGGCTTTGGAACATAGTTCGAAAATATATTCAAGAATATGAGAATTAAGTAGATTTTATGTGATTTGGGAATTAGTATTGAATATTGACAAAGAAAATATGTGATTTTAGGAATTGAACATGTATAAATAAGGAAAGTTGGAAAGTAAGTTGACTTTAATTGACGATTTGAGATTTCTATTATTTAAGGTCATTTAAATTGATATTCAGGTTATTTATCTGAAATGGGAGTATTCACGAGTTTCTTGAGGATATACATTACTGGTACTTGCTGAATTGAGGTACGTAGAGATCATTTAATTTCACAATGTCTGATAGAGACTTGTGATGAGATTGTGTATGATTTATTTGTTATTTGTTGAATTACGTGATTATATGCTGACTTGCATATTATCAGTAGATTGTGTATGATTTATTTGTTATTTGTTGAATTACGTGATTATATGCTGACTTGCATATTATCAGTTAGTAATTGATGTGCAAAATAAAATATTTATTTTGTCAACACACATTTGTTTTTAGTCAGTCACATCAATGCTACTGAACATATCATATTGATCCTATCTGTCTTTGATAACCGTGCACATTTGGTTGAGATCTGTATATGATATATGATGTGTGTCATGTGGATTTTGGACACCCTGATTCGGTCCGGTTTAGGTAGTTGCTGGCTTCGGGAGTGGAGCCATATCCCTTGACACGGTTCACTGAGTTGTGAACCAGCTCGAGCATATGGACTTGGTATATCGATTCTTTGATTCCTGATATCCTGATATCCTGAGATGTTTATACCTGTACATGCATTGCATTCATGCACGGAATCATCGCATTTCTATGTCTTACGTTGTGATTTTCTTTGATGTCTCGTACTCGGGTTACTGACCCCGAAAGGGGCTGTCGTGTCTTTGTGTGTGGACATGGCAGGGAGTACAGGTGGATTTACTTCAGGCACTAGAGAGGAGGCGTCAAGAAGTACCAGAGCTCCGTGAGAATGGGCTCATTTGTTTTGGGTATATATTTTGTTGTCTCCCAGATAGTATGTATATAATTGGCGTTGGTTTTGTACTGTAGTATGTATTTAGCAAGCCACATCGGCTTTATACTATTTTGTTGGGATTTTCTTGTTACAGTTGACTTGTTATGTTTGGTGAGAATATATTTGAATTATTTTGAATATTTGAGTTTTCTGGTATGTCCGATTTACGGGTAGGCCATGCCGAAAAATATTACAGGCCCAAAAGCACGAAAATTTTAACCCGTTTTTCCGCTGTTAAGTAAGTAATCCTAATTGCATGTTAATAAATTATGATTAGGATAAAGGACCCTCACAGCTACAACTTACAACAAACGGAGACCAAAATGGTATCCTAAATCTACCACAATTGGCAAAAACTCATGATTTTATAACGTCACAAATCTCCCTCCTCCGGCCACCTCAGGCCATGAAACTGGTTGGGAAATAATGGGCTTGAAGAGACAAGTCCAACAGTTCCAAGGTTCTCAAATCGAAGTTTCCAATCTCCAAAAATATTGAAAAAACTCTAAAGTCGGATGTGTATGTGTTTCACAATGTAACAATGTGTGTTTCACAATTTTATTGATTTAAGGCTCCCGAAAAGTAACTTTTGTCCAAATTCTAGTTTTTGATCAATCCCAACTCTGTTATGCCATTTTGACTATAATATATATATACATATGTATATATTATGTCACCCAGGACCCGGGATCTGAAAATACATATTTTCCGCACTGGGAGGCCATTAAATCATATTAGGATTTTATTAGTTTAGGAGGGATCAGATCGGGCGCGAGCTGATCTAAGTGCATGCTGGTCTGCTGGGACACGTGCTGATACGGGTGCAGCGTACTGGGTATAGTATGTTGTAGGGACAGTGCGTGCTGATCTGATGAACAGTTTAGGACTGGATCAAGCTTTTTGGCCCGATCAATTGTTTTGATCTGATCGTACTATGTTCTGATCGAGTCATGCCCAGATGATCGTTCTACGTGTTGATAGAGCTACGTACTGATCTGATGCGAGCTGAGCTGATCTGTAGTTCTGTGCTGATCTGAGTAGCACTGTGCTATTTTGGATGGCACGTGCTGATAGTTGAGTCCCGCACTGATTTGAAGTGAACTGATCTTATGGTACTGTTGCTCTGAGTATCGTGTTCTAGTCGAGACGTGAACTTATCTGATATCACTGTTCAGTAGCAACCGTGATATTCTGTTAGAGCTAAGCTGATCTGTTGGAGCTGAGCTGGTAAGTTGTAGCACGTGCTGACTTAGAGAAGATCTGTATGTTCTGAGCTGGAGTCAGCTCAGTGGAGGCCTACTGCTCTAAGTTGGAGTCAGCTCGGAGGAGGTCTGTTGTCCTGAGCTGGAGTCAGCGGGGACTTTGTTTTCCTAAGCTATAGGATCAGCCTGGAGGTCTCGTGCTGGTCGGTGGTCATTGTAGATCATATCGGAGGAGCTTATACCAGGGTATTTCAGTAATTTTTTGGCCTTATCCTTATGTGTGGTCGCAGTAACACAATTGTTAGATAATTTTTAGAAGTCATTCCCTGGTCCCCTCAGAGAGCCCGAGCTGATATCTTCGAACCCTAAGTACCGTTCATGCGAGCTAGTATTTTCTTGATATCTTGAGATTGGTTAATCCGTTTTTAGCAAGGGTAGTGTCATTGGAACCCTCATGCCAAGCACTATCATTCCGAAGATTCTAGTGATTGGTGGTGCTCAGAGGAGAGCAGTCTCCAAAGTGTGGATGCGAGCTGTTCTTCGTCTTTTCATGTCATTTAGCTTTTCAGTTTGGATTTATTTTAGCTGTATGTATAAGCTCTTGTCCTTAGCTCCATTTTGAGACCAGTATTACGAATTATTATCGTTGGTTTGAGCTGACCTAAGTTGATTTGTAATGCCCCAAAATCCATAGGACCACATTTATGCATTTTATTGATTTCATGGGCCAAATTGGCAATTTTAAATGTTATGTATTTGCTGATTTATTGATTTTAGAAAGTAAGATGCGCTGCGGCTGGTACCAGCAGATGACTCCAAAGAGCGATGCACGAGCTGGTTTTAAATCGATTGAAAAATATTTTAAGGAGGACAAATGATTTCTTTTGAAAAAGGTTTGGTGTTTTACAATTTAAAATGATATGAAGGGAAATTTTATAAGTGTGTCATGCTTGATTTCACAAGTAGCTTGCCACTAATCCCTTTCATATAAAAACATGTTTTCAAAGTAAGATCTTTATCATTTTGCAAAGAAAAATCTTGAGGTGTTCTTCAAAATATATCCAGAGAAGTTTGTGCGTTGTTTAAGGAGAAGAATTCTGCAAGAATCGGTTACTGTCGCAAATCTTCGTTAAAGGCAAGTAAAAGCTGATCCTTTGCTACATCATTTGAAGCATATATTGTTGTTTTATGGATCTTCTTGCCTGTATGATTAAAATATGTTGAAGTTTATGTTTAAAAATGATTTTATACATGTTCAAAGGAAAGAAGATGGGTTCGAAAATAATGTTTTGATGTTTATGATGCTTCCAAAATGTTTTTTTTTCATAAATATTTTGATGTTTTAAAAGCACTGAGGAATTGAGTTTATTCCCAGAACGATTATGAATGTTCTTCTTTCAGTGGTTGTAATATCGGAATTTGATAACTGTGTACTCGGTAGTTGCTAGTTGAATCATTATAAAGTATGGTTTGATAGGAAACGGCTGCTAGCATAGTTGTTGTTTTGATATTACATTTATCGAGTCAAATTTCAGCAGTTGCGTTGTTTTCGTTGTATTCAGTAGTTGCACTGTTCATACTCAGCAGTTGCATTCCATCGTTGTATTCAGTAGTTGCACTGTTCATATTCAGCAGTTGCATTCCATCGTTGTATTCAGTAGTTGTACTGTTTATAATCAGCAGTTGGTTGTTAGCATTTGCGTTGACCAACCTAATTTTATTGACATCTGGTTTTTTTGAAAACGACATCATTTTAGTTAGTATATTCATTCCAAAGTCACGACTGGTTTCATTTAAGTTAGTGATTTTCCTTACGACTGATTCTTTCGCTAACGACGTCGTTTCTTTAAGTTATAAAATATCAGCAGATAGTCTTACGTCATCCTATCTGTTACTTACTTTAACGACATCGTTTCATTTAATACATTGATTGAGTAAAAGGTCTTGCAGCTGGTTTTGTATATTGGTTGTATTCCTGCGACTGGTCCCTACATTTCGACTGGTTTCTTTCCATTGTTACGATTTCAAAGTTCGAATTCGATACTCAGTAAAGTTTTAAAAATGGGAAGCAAGAGTTTTAAATGATGGAACCCGAGGATTTTAAGAAAGAAAGTTTTACGAAAGGATGTTAATGGAACAATGTTTATTTTAAGATTGTGGCATAGATAGTTGACGGTCACCAAGGAGAAGGGTGAGCAGTTGTCTATATGTCGACTGCCCTTTCATATGAGCTATATGCTAAAACTGATATCGGAAGTCATTTTGATCAAAGTGCAACACGGACCATGAGGAGCTTATATGCCATAATCTAAAGAAAAGAAATTGATGTTAAGAGCTATGCTATTATCCCCTGTCTCTAAGATTATGAAAGAATTGTTTATGAAATGTTTATGTATGTTCAGATGTCTGCCTGCGTTCTATGAAATTGTTATTATTCAGGTTTTACTTGTTGAGCCTTTAGGCTCACTAGCTTTTAAAATGGTGCAGGTGCGACAGCTGGAGAACGAACAGAAGGTGAAACTTGATTTTTATTTACCCCGATCTCGTGGCCCCGTTGGGTTCGGGCACCACAACATGGTATCAGAGCAACGTTCCTGAGATAAACACACGCACCATCAGCTGGATCAAAGTTCATCGTCTGTTCTTCTAAGTTGTGAGTTTATTTTCAGAGCATTGTCTTTAAATTATTTAGCTTGTTCTGATATATGTATGTGGTGCATTACGGGCTATAGAATATAGAATGACAGGAGAGGAAGAACTAGAAGAAGTATTCCTTTAGAAGAAACTGATAGTGATAATAATGCTAATATCACACAACTGTTAAGACTGCTGGTAGATCAAAATAACAGAGGCAATGGCCAATCTTCCAGCAGCAGGGGACCTAGTAATGATGATCCCCAGGAGAAGCTCAGACGACAGAAACCTAAGGAATTTAGTGGTACTACTGATCCACTAGTTGCAGAGAGCTGGATTAAATCCATGGAGGTTATTTTTGAGTACCTCCAAATGTCTACATGTTGAGGGAAGATGCGATGATTTGGTGGGAAGGAGCCAAATTGTCTGTGGATCTACTGAACTTAACTTGGGCAGATTTTAAGCAAGTGTTCTTTGAACAATACTTCCCAGCTGGTAAAAGGTCTGAGTTGAAAAGGGATTTCTTGACCCTTAAACAAGGAAGTTCAACTGTGCAAGAATATGCACGTATATTTGAACAAGGGTGCTACTTTGTTCCATTGATTGGAAGAGATCTAGAGGAGAAATTGAATCATTTCATTGAAGGATTGAAGCCTATGTTCAAAATGAATGTTAGGCTATCCGTGCCAAGGACTTATAGAGAAGCAGTGGATAGAGCCCTGCAAGTTGAAAGGGATTGGAAGGATCTCGATGAGGAAAGGCAGCAAAAGAGGCAAGCCTTTCAGCAGAAGGACCAGAGGCCATTCAAGAAACAGAACAAGAACCAGCAGAGGCCTCAGGAGCAAAAGCCTCTACAGATTCAACCTATAAGATCTGTTCCTGCTGGTAATAATAGAACAGAATGTCCCAAGTGTCATAAGAATCATCTGGGGCAATGCAGACTTGGACAAAATGTCTGCTATAAATGTGGAATGCCTGGACATATTTTGAAATATTTTCCAAAGCTCAAGCAACTGGTGACCAGCAGAGCTTTTGTTATGACAGCTGAACAAGCTCCTCCAGACTCGACAGTAGTCACAGGTGAAATTTCGATAGCTGGATTTTCTTCTTTAGCTTTGATAGATTCAGGAGCTACGCATTCATTTATTGCTGCTGAGTTTGTTAAGAAACTGCCTATCCGGCCGGAGCAAGTAATGATAGGTTATTGTGTGTCGGTACCATCAGGGGAGAAGTTGGTATCGCATGAACTGTTTAGAAGTTTAGAACTCAAACTTCAAGGACATAAGATTACTGCTGATTTAATCGTATTACCGATGCCAGAATTTGATATGATTTTGGGAATAGATTGTCTAACTAAGTATGGGGTAGTAATTGACTTCAAGCTACGAACAGTTGAGATTAACCCACCGGTAGGAAAGTCATTCCAGTTTTTAGCCAAACATATTGATAAAGTTCCCCGAGTTATATCATCTTTAGTAGCGACTGATAGACCCCAACTGTCAATTGTAGAAGTAGCAAATGAATTCCCTGAGGTTTTTCCAGAAGATATCCATGTTGGGATTGGTCCGGATCCGCACCCCGGCAGGCAGCGGAAGAACAAAAATTTTACCGGGATGCGATCAATACGAGTAATCAAAACAGATCTACGTATCAACATACATAGGGGGTTTAGCAAGTCACCTGTCTGGCACTTGTGCCTGGCTCCAACCGGTGTTTCAAGAACCCGGCGCTTCTCGGTTGATTGCGGTAGATTCGTCAATCCGGTCCACGACCAGACTCGAGGCTCCTTCGTCAGACTGCACTAGAAGTCCTGACAAGATCAGCACGATCGGATTCTCCACGTCGAACTGGCCGGAACGAAATTCTGGCGACGAACGGCGGCGGGCGGCGGCGGCGCACGGCGGGGCGGCGGCGGCGGCGCTTGGAGAGTGAGGAGGGAGGCAGCTATGCTTAGGTTTAGGTTAATGTAGTGTATCAATTAATCAAGTCACTTTAAGTCTAATTAAATAGACTTAAAGTTGGACTTGGGCCGGTCCAACGGGCCCGAGTCCAAATGACGATATAAATCGCTGCGACTGCATCGTAACTCCGATCGCCGATCAGATCGGACCGATCGACTCAGTTTCCAAAACTGAATGTTATGATGTGAAAAACAATTTTTCAGTTCATCTAACCCTAAATCAAGTCACTTTAAGTCTAATTAAATAGACTTAAGGTTGGACTTGGGCCGGTCCAACGGGCCCGGGTCCAAATGACGATATCAATCGCTGTGACTTCACCGTAACTCCGATCGCCGATCAGATCGGACCGATCGACTCAGTTTCTAAAACTGAATGTTATGATGTGAAAAACAATTTTTCAGTT
>KQ991684.1:15867-26178 GCA_001598015.1 Dorcoceras hygrometricum
TTACCATTTGTCGAGTGGATAAGTCTGAGGTCTTGGTTGTACTGATTAGTCCTCACGACTCGAAACGTCGTTGAGACTCTACATGATAGGCGTCTTACTTTGACCCTTTTGTCGACTCACTTGGGGTCATTAGGCGGCGGGATTGGGTGAGACCCCGATGCATGTAGGAGTCGATGCATCGTTGTCGAGGATTCACCGCTCGCAGACATGCGTGGATATCCTATGTTATCTGAGGAGACGATAGTGTATAAATCTCTGGCCAGAGTACTAGAAGTGTTTTAGGTAAATGGGTTTACCTAGTTACACTCGCGATGTCACTTTTTGATCTCCAAGATGTATGCATAGCTATCGGATCTTTAGCGACTCTCGATTTACCAATGGTCGTTGATCTGATCGGGATATATGGATTGAAAAGATCGTACTGTACGCTAACCACGACCAACTGGTTCTTGCAGGCACTATTAGTGATACCTATGGGATCATGTGGCGATGTTGCTAGGCGCTCTTACCATGATCTGATGGGCAAGTCCGGAATTGTGATTCCAGAGCCACAATGGTTGTGGGCCCACGGTTAGCTGTATCCCTGAACCATTGAGGGTCACACAAGTACTGGATTCGAGATTCCCGCACGGATACTGAGCTCAATGTGTTGAGCATAGGAGGAGGATTCTAGGGAGTGCGACTTTCTAAAAGTCAACAGGGGTCAAATCGTGATTTCCCGCTGTTGAGGGGCAAAACGGTCATTTTGCCATTTAGGGTTTGATGATCTGAAAAATTGTTTTTCACATCATAATATTCAATTTTGGAAACTGAGTTGATCGGTCCTATCTGATCGGCGATCGGAGTTGAAATGAAGTCGTAGTGATAGATATCGTCATTTGGACCCGGGCCCGTTGGGCCGGTCCAAGTCCACCACTAGTCTACTTAAAGTAGACAAGGGCTTCATTAGTCATAATACACTTGTATCACAACTCACAAAACCTAACCCTAGCACACCTTGGCCGCCTCCCTCCTCTCCAAGCCGCCGCCGCCGCCGTGCCCGCCACGCGCCGCCGCCGCCCCTCGTCGGAGTTGCTCCGGCCAACTTGTCGAGGAGAATCCATCTGCGCTGATCTCATCTGGCCTTCTAGTGCAGGCTGACGAAGGAGTCTCCCTTCCGGTCGTGGACCTGATTGACGAATCTACAGCCGCCTACCGTGAAGAGCCGCTCTTCTTGTAATTCCGGTTGGAGCCAGGCGCGAGTCGCCAGCAAGGTAATCTACTAAACGCCCTATGAATGGTTCATAGTTTGCAGTTGTAAAATTTTATTGAACGTTTCCCTGCCTAATTTTATTCTTCCGCTGCCTCGCCGGGAGACGGGATCCGGATCCGCCACGGTTCCCCAACATTTTTCATATATAGTTAGTAATGCATGTCTGTTTTCTTTTCAGTATAACTGAATTTATAATGTCTTCGATCAAAAACCCACTCGCTGCTATATTGGATAGCAAAAAGTTCACCGATCTGAACTACCAAGACTGGCTTCGAAACCTCAACATTGTGTTGGCTTCGGAGAAACTTCTTTACACGATAGAGAAGAGCCCTCCGAAGGAAGCCCCTGCCGATATCAGCCCTGAGGAGCTGGTGACGCTTCAACAATGGTGGGACGACGAGCTTAAGACTCGATGCTATGTGATGGCATAGATGTCTAACGAAATGCAACGGCGCTTTGAGAAGACAAAGTATGCTGCTGACATACTCTTTCATCCCAAAGAACTGTACGGGGAGAACTCTCGACATGAGAGGTTCACGGCTGTCAAGGAGCTTATGACAAGCCGCATGCGCGATGGGACTTCGGTCCGCGAGCATGGGGTTCGTATGATTGGGCTCGTTGAAAAGCTGTCGGGTCTTGATATCACACTTCCACACGAGCTGTCTGTGGATGTGCTTCTCCTTTCACTGCCTGCTGCATTCGACCCCTTTGTGGTCAACTTCAACATAAACAAGCTGGCAGCCACCCTTGAAGAGGTGGTTAACATGCTTGTAGTGTTCGAAGGAACCATAAAGAAGGACAAGCCCCTCCTCCTCATGGGCTCTTCTTCCTCTGCGAAGAAGGGGCCCAGACGCAAGGGTAAGAAGCGTTCTGCCCCTGCGAAGGAGGAAAGGCCCACTAAGAAGCCAAAGGCAAAGGCTTCCAAGCCAAACAAGACTGAGGATGTTTGCCACCACTGCCACAAGCCTGGGCATTGGAGGAGGAACTGCAAGGAGTACTCGAGCAGTTGCGAACTGCGAAAGGTATGTTCTATATCGAAATAAATATGTCTCTTAATTCGACTTCTTGGGTACTTGATACCGGATGTGGATCTCATATCTGCAATGATTTGCAGGTGATGACAAGAAGCCGACGTCTTAGAGAGGGTGAGACCCACTTGAGGCTAGGAAATGGAGCAAGAGTTGCTGCTGTAGCTATAGGAGATGTTTATTTATTTCTGTCTTCTGATTTTAAGTTGTTATTAAGAAACGTTTGTTTGTTCCCGAATTAATAAAGAACATTATTTCTGTTTCTATGCTTGATAGTGATGGATATTCTTGTATGTTTGCTAATTCGATTTGCAATATTAACAAGAATGAATGTTTATTGGTATTGGGGAACGCGAAAACGATTTGTACACCTTAAAATTAAAAGACGTTCCAACTCGCGATGTCGAAACACATACAACAACGATTAAAAGGAAACACGATAGCTTAAACCCAGCACAACTATGAAACGCTAGGCTAGGTCATGTTTCTCTAAGAAGGATGAACAAGTTAGTTAGGAGTGACATGTTTGATCCGTCAGACATTAACTCGCTACCGACTTGTGAATCTTGTCTTAAGAGAAAGATGACTAAGCAACCCTTCAAGGGCAAGGGTGAGCGTGCTCAAGGACTATTGGATTTGATCCATACTGATGTGTGCGGCCCATTTAGTATTGGTACTAAGTACGGTCACACATACTTCATCACCTTTACCGACGATTACTCTAGGTATGGGTACTTGTACTTAATGAAGCACAAGTCTGAATCCTTTGAAAGGTTCAAAGAATTCAAGGCTGAAGTAGAAAATCAGCTAGGCAAGAGTATTAAAGCACTTCGATCCGATCGAGGTGGTGAATACTTAAGTGCTGGATTTCAAGACTATCTGAAAGAGAATGGGATTCTCTCACAGTGGATCCCTCCGGCCACACCACAGCTCAATGGTGTAGCGGAGCGTCGTAATCGAACTTTGATGGACATGGTTCGATCTATGATGAGCTTCACTGAGCTTCCTACCTCTTTTTGGGTCTATGCGCTCGAAACGGCGGTAATTTTGTTGAACAATGTCCACACAAAGGCAGTGGATAAAACCCATTTGAGATATGTATGGGCAAACCACCCAAGTACTCATACATGAGGATTTGGGGATTTCCTGCTTACGTGAAGCAGACAGTGGGAGATAAACTGGATATGAGATCCATCTTATGTTACTTCGTTGGGTATCCAAAGAATTCCATTGGATACTACTTCTACTATCCCAGCGAAATGAAAGTGTTTGTTTCTAGTAATGCCACCTTTATGGAAAGGGAATTTCTACTTGATGATGATCAAGGTGATCAAGTTGTTGGATCTGATCCAAGAACTTTCAAGGAGGAAATTTCCGATGCTGATTCAAATTTGTGGCTTGAAGCAATGCAGTCTGAGTTTGACTCAATGCATGTGAACCAAGTTTGGACTCTTGTTAGCCCTCCCGAAGGAATTGTTCCTATTGGGTGCAAATGGGTATACAAGAGGAAATTTGGGCCTGATGGTAAGGTAATGACCTACAAGGCATAACTGGTCGTGAAAGGTTACACTCAAAGGCAAGGTGTTGACTATGATGAAACCTTCTCGCCAGTCGCAATGTTCAAGTCAATTAGAATCTTGTTAGCCATAGCCGCATGGTACGACTATGAGATATGGCAAATGGCTGTGAAAACTGCGTTCCTTAATGGAAACATTAAGGAAGAGATCTATATGACGCAGCCTGAGGGTTTCACATCTGTGGGAAGTGAGCATAAGCTATGCAAACTTCAGAGATCTATCTACGGTCTCAAACAAGCATCGAGGAGTTGGAACCTGAGATTCGATGAAACAATTAAAGAATTTGGTTTCATCAAGAATCCCGAGGAGCCATGTGTATATAAGAAGGTAGTTAAAAGCGCTGTGACATTCCTCGTACTTTATGTTGATGACATTCTACTCATTGGGAATGATGTAGGAATGGTGCAGTCAACTAAAGTATGATTGTCTAGTAGATTCTCGATGAAGGACATGGGTGAAGCATCCTATATTCTTGGAATACAGATCTATCGGGATAGATCGAAACGGATGCTCGGACTCACCCAAGCTGCCTACATCGATACCATACTTAAGCGGTTCTCTATGGAAGAATCCAAGAGAGGACACCTACCTATGTGCCACGGTGTCACTCTATCTAAGTCTATGTGTCCGAAAACTGATGAGAAGATAGAGAGTATGACACGTGTGCCATATTCCTCGGAAATAGGTAGTATTATGTATGGCATGATCTCCACTAGACCGGATGTCGCATATGCTCTGAGTGTCACGAGCCGCTACCCGGCCAACCCCGGCCAATTGCATTGGAAGGCTGTGAAGGATATTCTTAAGTACTTGCGAAGGACTAAGAATATGTTCATGGTCTATGGGGGTGGTGAACTGAAATTGGAAGGCTACACTGATTCTAGCTTCCAATGTGACGTGGATGATTCGAAGTCTACCTCTGGATTTGTATTCATGCTCAATGGTGGTGCTGTCTCTTGGAAGAGTTCCAAGAAAGACACCATCGCGGATTCAACCACTGAGGCTGAGTACATTGCAGCATCAGCTGCTGCTAAGGAGGCGGTTTGGATAAGGAATTTTGTCCAAGAGTTGTGCGTCATTCCTAATGGAGTTGGTCCAGTCCCGGTGTACTGTGACAACATGGGTGCCGTTGCGCAAGCAAAGGAGCCTAGGTCTCACCAAAGATCCAAACATATACTGAGGAAATAACACATAATCCGGGATATTGTGGCTAGAGGTGACATAGCAGTTGAGAGAGTCGCCTCTACGGACAACGTTGCTGATCCACTTACGAAGCCCTTTCCAGGACCGTTGTTTGAAAAACATCACGAAACAATGGGACTGCGTCTGATGAGTAGTTGGCTTTAGGGCAAGTGGGAGATTGTTAGAGTAGATGCCCAACTAGCCAACTTGTGGCGTGTGGGTTTATAGAATATTGTATGAAACGATCTTTATATATGATATTCGCATTATTCATGGCTTTCTTTATTTTCATTATGACTATAATGTTAACAATAGTGTTGGATAAAGACCTAGAATGCACCATAGTGTATGTTAGATGTGATAGTGGGTATGACGGCTATCATGAAACACATCTAATAGTCACTGTGTATTCTGAACTCGTTCCTCGTCGATTGGGCCATCAAAATGAGGATAAAGGCCGCCCGAGATTGAGACTAGTATCTGTGATGCGAAGTACCACGAAGTACCGTGTTTCATTGGTAGGGAACATTGTGATGTTCTGAGCATGCAGATAGATAGTGACCTGGTGATCTATCGAACTACCCTCGTTCGGACTTCCAAGTGGTTACCATTTGTCGAGTGGATAAGTCCGAGGTCTTGGTTGTACTGATTAGTCCTCACGACTCGAAACGTCATTGAGACTCTACATGATATGCGTCTCACTTTGACTCGTTTGCCGACTCACTTGGGGTCATTAGGCGGCGGGATTGGGTGAGACCCCGATGTATGTACGAGTCGATGCTTCGTTGTCGAGGATTCACCACTCGCTTACATGCATGGATATCCTATGCTATCTGAGGGGATAATAGTGTATAAATCTCTGGCCAGAGTACTAGAAGTGTTTTAGGTAAATGGGTTTACCTAGTTACACTCGCGATGTCACTATTCGATCTCCAAGATGTATGCATAGCTATCGGATCTCTAGCGACTCTCGATTTACCAATGGTCGTTGATCTTATCAGGATATATGTGTTGAAAGGACCGTACTGTACGCTAACCACGACCAACTGGTTCTTGCAGGCACTATCAGTGATACCTAGGGGATCATGGGGCGATATTGCTAGGTGCTTTACCATGATCCAATGGGCAAGTCTGAAATTGTGATTTCGGAGCCGCAATGGTTGCGGGCCCACGGCTAGCTGTATCCCAGAACCATTGAGGGTCACACAAGTACTGGATTCATGATCCCCACACGGAAACTGAGCTCAATGTGTTGAGCATACGAAGAGGATTTTAGGGAGTGCGACTTCCTAAAAGTCAACAGGGGTCAAATTGCGATTTCCCGTTGTTGAGGGGCAAAACTGTCATTTTGGACTAGGTAACTGAAAAATTGTTTTTCACGTCATAACATTCAGTTTTGGAAACTGATTCGATCGGTCTGATCTGATCGTTGATCGGAGTTGTGATGAAACCGCAGTGATTTAAATGAACCGAAAGTTCATATGGACCTGGGTATGACCCAAGTCCATTGGGCTGGTTCAAGCCCATCTATCACCTTTATTAAGTTAAGATGATTAGGGCTTGATCACACAAGGATCATAACCTAAACCTAGCCTCCATAGACCACTCGGCCGCCCCTCTCCTCTCGCCCCTCTCTCGGCCGCGCCGCCGCCCAAGTGTCCGCCGCCCCGCCGCCGCGTACGTTGATCGGACTTGTTCCGATCAGCTTGACGAGGAGTTTCCGTCCGTGCTGAATTCGTCAGTCCTTCTAGTGCAGGCTGACGAAGGTGTCTTGAATCCGTTCGTGGACCTGATTGACGATCTACCGCCGCCTACAGTTTGAAGTGCCGGTTTCCTCGTGAAACTGGTCGGAGCCAGGCGCCTAGACGCCAGCAAGGTAGCAATCTATGAACAACCTATGTATGTTTGTAGATTTATATTAATGTATTGAACACTTTCCGGGCAAATTTTGTTTTTCCGCTGTGCCCCGGGAAGTGGGATCCGGATCTGCCACCGTGTTCCAACAAAGGCCTCATCTATCTGCTTAGGCTCTATATGCGAGATGAAAGCAGAATCAAAATGATCATGCATTAGCTGGCCTCGTGTGCGAACAGGAGATTCGAAATTATCTATGACTTGCTCGGGTGGATGATTTAGCCTTTAGAACTAGGTATGGCCATTATGAATTTTTAGTTATGCCTTTTGGACTTACGAATGCTCCATCAGCTTTTATGGATTTAATGAATAGGGTCTTTCAACCATTTCTGGACCAGTTTGTAGTTGTATTCATTGATGACATCTTAGTGTATTCTAAAACCAAAAGGGAGAACGTCCAACATTTAAGAATCGTACTCCAGATTTTGAAAGATAAGCAGTTGTTTGCTAAATTTAGCAAATGTGATTTCTAGATGGAGAAAGTATCATTCTTAGGCCATATAATTTCTAAGGATGGAATAGAAGTTGACCCAGCCAAGGTGGAAGCTGTTCGCGACTGGCCAGCACCAAAGAATGTTGCAGAGATAAGGAGTTTCTTGGGTTTAGCTGGATATTATAGGCGATTTATCCAAGGATTCTCTAAGATTGTTGTTCCCCTGACTACGTTAACAAGAAAGCAGGTGAAATATAACTGGACAGTTGAATGTCAAAACAGTTTTGACAAATTGAAGCAAGCATTGATTTAAGCACCTGTGTTAACAATGCCAACTGATGAAGGAAAATTTGTAATTTATACTGATGCTTCTAAATTGGAACTAGGAGCTGTGTTGATGCAAGATCGTAAAGTCATATCATACGCATCTAGACAGCTGAAGGATCACGAGAAGAATTACCCAACGCATGATTTAGAACTGGCAGCTGTTGTCATTGCCCTTAAAATATGGAGGCATTACCTATACGGGGAGAAGTGTGAGATATTTACAGATCACAAAAGTTTGAAATACTTCTTTACCCAGAAAGAATTGAATATGAGGCAGAGGCGATGGTTGGATCTGGTTAAATATTACGATTGTACTATCAGTTATCACCCAGGAAAAGCAAATGTGGTAGCTGATGCTCTAAGCAGGAAATCAGCGGGACTAGTGCAACTAACTGTTCAAGAATCATTGGCGACTGATATTGAAAGGTTTGAACTTGAAATAGTGTCCAGCAGCAGCAGTAATATGATTTTAGCAGACCTCTCAGTAAGATCAAATTTGTTAGATCAAATTCGAGAAGGTCAGCTGCAAGATGAACAACTGAAGAAATAGGTCAAACAAGATAAAGAAAGAGGCAGCTGTTAAAGTAGATGCCCAAGTAGCCAACTTGTGGCGTGTGGGTTTATAGACTCTTGTATATGACAATCTTTATATATGATATTCGCATTTATTTATATGGCATTCTTTACTTTCATTGTGTTGTATGATGATTAACAATTGCGTTGAGTAAAGACCTAGAATGCACTATAGTGTATGTTAGATGTGATAGTGGGTATGACGGCTATCATGAAACACATCTAATAGTCATTGTGTATTCTGAATTAGTTCCTAGTCGATTGGGCCGTCAAAATGAGGATAAGGCCGCCCGAGCTTGAGACTAGTATCTGCGATGCGAAGTACCATGTTTCATTGGTAGGGAACATTGTGATGTTCTGAGCATGCAGATAGATAGTGACCTGGTGATCTATCGAACTACCCTCGTTCTGACTTTTCAAGTGGGTACCATTTGTCGAGTGGATAAGTCCGAGGTATTGTTTGTACTGATTAGTCCTCACGACTCGAAACGTCATTGAGACTCTACAAGATAGGCGTCTCATTTTGACCCGTTTGCCGACTCACTTGGGGTCATTAGGCGGCGGGATTGGGTGAGACCCCGATGCATGTAGGAGTCGATGCATCGTTGTCGAGGATTCACCGCTCGCAGACATGTGTGGATATCCTATGCTATCTGAGGGGTTAATAGTGTATAAATATCTGGCCAGAGTACTAGAAGTGTTTTAGGTAAATGGTTTACCTAGTTACACTCACGATGTCACTATTTGATCTCCAAGATGTATGCATAGCTATCGGATCTTTAGCGACTCTCGATTTACTAATTGTCGTTGATCTGATCGGGATATATGGATTGAAAGGACCGTACCGTACGCTAACCACGACCAACTGGTTCTTGCAGGCACTATCAGTGATACCTAGGGGATCATGGGGCGATGTTGCTAGACGCTCTTACCATGATCCGATGGGCAAGTCCGGAATTGTGATTCCGGAGCCACAATGGTTGTGGGCCCACGGCTAGCTGTATCCCTGAACCATTGAGTGTCACACAAGTACTGGACTCGAGATTCCCGCACGGATACTGAGCTCAATGTGTTGAGCATACAAAGAGGAATTTGGGGAGTGCGACTTCCTAAAAGTCAACAGGGGTCAAATCGTGATTTCCGCTGTTGAGGGGCAAAACGGTCATTTTGCAGACCCCAAGACTTTTTACCAAAAAGTCTAGTATCATAAATCAAAACCTAACTGAGTCGATCGGTCCGATCTGATCGGCGATCGGAGTTACGATGAAGTCACGATGATGGGGATGAACCGAATGTTCATCCGTTGGACCCGGGCCCGTTGGGCCGGTCCAAATCCATCACTAAGTCTACTTAATGTAGACTTAGGCTTTAATCATAACAATTCAATTCAATACTCTCCTAACCCTAACCCTAAAGCATGCGCCGCCCTCCCTCCTCTCACTCAAAGCCGCCGCCGCCGCCGCCTCCCTCGCCAGAAATTGTTCCGGCCAACTTGACGAGGAGAATCCGTCCACGCCGATCTCGTCAAGCCTTCTAGTGCAGGCTGACGAAGGAGTCTCGTATCCGGTCATGGACCTGATTGACGTTATCTACCGCCGTCTACCGTCAAGTGCCGGTTTCCTTGCGAAACTGGTCGGAGCCAGGCACGAGTTGCCAGCAAGGTAATCATCGATAAACACCCTATGAATATCATAAGTTGATTTGTTTATAGAATTGTATTGATAGTCTCCCTGCCAAAATTTTGTTCTTCCGCTGCCTCGCCGGGATGCGTGATCCGGATCCGCCGTGGTTCCCCAACAGTGGTATCAGAGCCAAGGTTCGGATCTGATCAATGCAATAGTGCCATAGAGTATCTAATCTCTGAATTTCGAATCTGAATCGAAGAAAACAAAATTTTTCATACCATCCGGCCGCCGCCGCGTGCGGCGGCGCCAACATGCGCACACGAGCGCGCGCACAGCAGCGCGATAGCCTGCGCACTCGTTGCGCACGGCTGCCGATTCCTGGCCGTTGCTTTCAGCGCGG
>KQ991684.1:26987-39352 GCA_001598015.1 Dorcoceras hygrometricum
ATCAACAATGGGTGTACGTCGATGCTACCCGTATACATGGCTCGGCTCATATTATTGAGGGGGTCATGTATGCCGGAAAGCTGTCCACGCCATTGACAATTGTTGTGAGTTTGGTTGGAACTCCCTTTAACGTTGGCTCATATTATTGGGGACGTTAAGGGGACCGTCCTTCACGACTCAACATTGATGGACATCTTGACACGTGATAGTAAACGGCGTCATATTATTGGGCCCTTACTGGACGTGAGGTGAATACATAAAAAAGCCCGTGAAGTTTTTCGGGCCGGTATGCGATGTCGGGCCCGGTTTTGATCGATTTTGAAATTTTAAGTTTTTGGGCCTAAAATTGTTTTAAACCCAATTTGATACAATTAAAATTAGTAAAATGTGATTTTAATTATGAAATATGATTTTGTAATAGAATATGATTTTGTTGTTAAATTTGTTTTTCGGCAAAATACGATTTTATTATAAAATACGATTTCGTAATTGGAATATGATTTTACAATAAATAATTAGATTATTTAATTATGCATGTTAATTAGATTAATTGCATGATTGGGGTGATCGAGAGCCGTGCCCAATGTGTTAGGTGTATGCAATAGGTTTTATTTGATTTCTTTTTTTTTAATATTTGATTATCATTTAAAGTGGGCCTGTTTGTGGCCCGTTCCCACCCCTTGATAAATGTATCCCTTATCTGTCATAGCAATTTAAATGTAAATTACTAGAGTTAGTGGGAGGACATCCGAAGACGGTGGAGATGAACTTGACCGAAGATCTGTAAAACCGGAAAGCATTGTAATAGGATTGCATTGCATATTGCATTACCCCTAGGATTGGACCCAGGTCCGTGACTGGCAACCACGGACCGCATAGCTCTCGCGATCGATCATCCCAATGTTTCTTTATATATGTTGATATATAGTTTAATTGAATCCGCATGTTTGCATGTTTTAAATTAGATTTAAATATGTATGAGACCAAAATTTTTCAAAATTAAATCCCTCGTTTTAAATATGATTTAAAACTTATATCAAGATAAAAGTTTATTCGATAAACTAAAGGGTATTTAAAATTGTTTAAATTAACCCTACCTTCCATCAACAATGGGTGTACGTCGATGCTACCCGTATACATGGCCCGGCTCATATTATTGAGGGGGTCATGTATGCCGGAAAGCTGTCCACGCCATTGACAATCGTTGTGAGTCGGTTGGAACTCCCTTTAACGTTGGCTCATATTATTGGGGACGTTAAGGGGACCGTCCTTCACGACTCAACATTGATGGACATCTTGACACGTGATAGTAAACGGCGTCATATTATTGGGCCCTTACTGGACGTGAGGTGAATACATGGAGGTTGCACCGGCTGCAATCGGAAACTACCTTTTGGGGGTCATGGATGGCTGATTTTATTCGGGTTCATGATCGCTTGACTGGGCTCCGTGTACCCACTAAAGAAACTTGCTTTCTCGATTTCATTAGAGGGTGGTGAAATCGTTAAAATAGTGGGAGGGTTAATTCATAAAACTTAACGACCATGTTTTATATCTTAGAGATTATTTTATATATAGTTAGTGATGTATGTCTGCTTTCCTTTTCAGTATTACTGCATTATAAAATGGTTTCGATGAAAAACCCGCTCGCTGCTATACTGGATAGCAACAGGTTCACCGGTCTGAACTACCAAGACTGGCTCCGCAACCTCAATCTTGTATTGGCTTCGGAGAAACTTCTTTATGCGATAGAGAAGACATGCGTGGATATCCTATGCTATCTGAGGGGATAATAGTGTATAAATCTCTGGCCAGAGTACTAGAAGTGTTTTAGGTAAATGTGTTTACCTAGTTACACTCGCGATGTCACTATTGAAACACATACAACAACGATTAAAAGGAAACACGATAGCTTTAATCCAGCACAACTTTGGCACGCTAGGCTAGGTCATGTTTCTCTAAGTAGGATGAACAAGTTAGTTAGGAGTGACATGTTTGATCTGTCAGACATTAACTCCCTACCGACTTGTGAGTCTTGTCTTAAGGGAAAGATGACTAAGCAACCCTTCAAGGGCAAGGGTGAGCGTGCTCAAGGCCTATTGGATTTGATCCATACTGATGTGTGTGGTCCATTTAGTATTGATACTAAATACGGTCACACATACTTCATCACCTTCACCGACGATTACTCTAGGTATGGGTACTTGTACTTGATGAAGCACAAGTCTGAATCCTTTGAAAGGTTCAAAGAATTCAAGGCTGAAGTAGAAAAACAATTAGGCAAAAGTATTAAAACACTTCGATCCGATCGAGGTGGTGAATACTTAAGTGCTGAATTTCAAGACTATCTAAAAGAGAATGGCATTCTCGCACAGTGGACCCCTCCGGCCACACCACAGCTCAATGGTGTAGCGGAGCATCGTAATCGGACCTTGTTGACATGGTTCGATCTATGATGAGCTTCACTGAACTTCCTACCTCGTTTTGGGGCTATGCGCTCGAAACGGCGGTAATGTTGTTGAACAATGTCCACACCAGGGCAGTGGATAAGACTCCATATGAGATATGGATGGGAAAACCACCCAAGTAGTCATACATGAGGATTTGGAGATGTCCTGCTTACGTGAAGCAGACAGTGGAAGATAAGCTGGATACGAGATCCATCTTATGCTACTTCATTAGTAGTCATACATGAGGATTTGGAGATGTCCTGCTTACGTGAAGCAGACAGTGGAAGATAAGCTGGATACGAGATCCATCTTATGCTACTTCATTGGGTATCCAAAGAATTCCATTGGATACTACTTCTACTATCCGAACGAAACAAAAGTGTTTGTTTCTATGAATGCCACCTTTATGTAAAGGGAATTTCTACTTGATATAAAGGGCAAAATAGTAGAACTCGAAGAGGTTCGAGATCCAATCGAAGTACCAGGTGAGTCTCCCACACCTCCAGAGCCAGTACCAGAAATGGTCGCACCTAGGAGATCCGAAAGGGTTCCTAGGGCTCCTGAGAGATATGGTTTTCTCCTTGAAGATGATCAAGGTGATCAAGTTGTTGGATCTGATCCAAGAAATTTCAAGGAGGCAATTTCGATGCTGATTCTAATTTGTGGCTTGAAGCAATGCAGTCTGAGTTTCACTCAATGCATGCTAACCAAGTTTGGACTCTTGTTAACCCTCCCGAAGGAATTGTTCCTATTGGGTGAAAATGGGTATACAAGAGGAAACTTGGGCCTGATGGTAAGGTAATGACCTACAAGGCACGAATGGTCGCGAAAGGTTACACTCAAAGGTAAGGTGTTGACTATGATGAAACCTTCTCGCCAGCCGCAATGTTCAAGTCAATTAGAATCTTGTTAGCCATAGCCACATGGTACGACTATGAGATATGGCAAATGGATGTGAAAACTGCGTTCCGTAATGGAAACATTAAGGAAGAGATCAATATGACGCAGCTTGAGGGTTTCACATCTGTTGGAAGCGAGCATAAGGTATGCAAGTTTCAGAGATCGATCTACGGTCTCAAACAAGCATCGCGAAGTTGGAACCTGAGATTCGATGAAACAATTAAGGAATTTGGTTTCATCAAGAATCCCGAGGAGCCATGTGTATACAAGAAGGTAGTTAAAAGCGCTGTGACGTTCCTCGTACTTTATGTTGATGACATTCTACTCATTGGGAATGATGTAGGAATGCTGCAGTCAACTAAAGTATGGTTGTCTAGTAGATTTTCGATGAAGGACATGGGTGAAGAATCCTATATTCTTGGAATACAGATCTATCGGGATAGATCTAAACGGATGCTCGGACTTACCCAAGCTACCTACATCGATACCATACTTAAGAGGTTCTCTATGGAAGATTCCAAGAGAGGACACCTACCTATGTGCCACAGGGTCACTCTATCTAAGTCTATGTGTCCGAAGACTGATGAGGAGATAGAGATCTATCGGGATAGATCTAAACGGATGCTCGGACTCACCCAAGCTACCTACATCGATATCATACTTAAGAGGTTCTCTATGGAAGATTCCAAGAGAGGACACCTACCTATGTGCCACAGGGTCACTCTATCTAAGTCTATGTGTCCGAAGACTGATGAGGAGATAGAGAGTATGACACGTGTGCCATATGCCTCGGAAATAGGTAGTATTATGTATGGCATGATCTCGACTAGACCGGATGTCGCATATGCTCTGAGTGTCACGAGCCTCTATCAGGCCAACCCCGGCCAATTGCATTGGAAGGCCATGAAGGATATTATTAAGTACTTGCGAAGGACTAAGAATATGTTCATGGTCTATGGGGGTGGTGAACTGAAACTGGAAGGCTACACTGATTCTAGCTTCCAGTGTGACGTGGATGATTCGAAGTCAACCTCTGGATTTGTATTCATGCTCAAGGGTGGTGCTGTCTCTTGGAAGAGTTCCAAGCAAGACACCATCGCAGATTCAACCACTGAGGCTGAGTACATCGCAGCATCAGCTGCTGCTAAGGAGGCGGTTTGGATAAGGAATTTCGTCCAAGAGTTGGGCGTCATTCCTGATGGAGTTGGTCCAGTCCCGGTGTACTGCGACAACACGGGTGCCGTTGCGCAAGCAAAGGAGCCTAGGTCTCACCAAAGATCCAAACATATACTGAGGAAATACCACATAATCCGGGATATTGTGGCTAGAGGTGACATAGCAGTTGAAAGAGTCGCCTCTGCGGACAACGTTGCTGATCCACTTACGAAGCCCTTGCCAGGACCGTTGTTTGAAAAACATCGCGTAACAATGGTACTGCGTCTGATGAGTAGTTGGCTTTAGGGCAAGTGGGAGATTGTTAGAGTAGATGCCCAACTAGCCAACTTGTGGCGTGTGGGTTTATAGACTCTTGTATATGACAATCTTTATATATGATATTCGCATTTATTTATATGGCATTCTTTACTTTCATTGTGTTGTATGATGATTAACAATTGCGTTGAGTAAAGACCTAGAATGCACTATAGTGTATGTTAGATGTGATAGTGGGTATGAAGGCTATCATGAAACACATCTAATAGTCACTATGTATTCTGAATTAGTTCCTAGTCGATTGGGCCGTCAAAATGAGGATAAGGCCGCCCGAGCTTGAGACTAGTATCTACGATGTGAAGTATCATGTTTCATTGGTAGGGAACATTGTGATGTTCTGAGCATGCAGATAGATAGTGACTTGGTGATCTATCGAACTATACTCGTTCGGACTTTCCAAGTGGTTACCATTTGTCGAGTGGATAAGTCCGAGGTCTTGGTTGTACTGATTAGTCCTCACGACTCGAAACGTCATTGAGACTCTACATGATAGGCGTCTCATTTTGACCCGTTTGCCGACTCACTTGAGGTCATTAGGCGGCGGGATTGGGTGAGACCCCGATGTATGTAGGAGTCGATACATCGTTGTCGAGGATTCACCGCTCGCAGACATGCGTGGATATCCTATGCTATCTGAGGAGATAATAGTGTATAAATCTCTGGCCAGAGTACTAGAAGTGTTTTAGGTAAATGGGTTTACCTAGTTACACTCGCGATGTCACTATTCGATCTCCAAGTTGTATGCATAGCTATCGGATCTTTAGAGACTCTCGATTTACCAATGGTCGTTGATCTGATCTGGATATATGGATTGAAAGGACCGTACCGTACGCTAACCACGACCAACTGGTTCTTGCAGGCACTATCAGTGATACCTAGGGGATCATGGGGCGATGTTGCTAGACGCTCTTACCATGATCCGATGGGCAAGTCCGGAATTGTGATTCCGGAGCCACAATGGTTGTGGGCCCACGGCTAGCTGTATCCCTGAACCATTGAGGGTCACACAAGTACTGGACTCGAGATTCCCACACGGATATGGTTGTGGGCCCACGGCTAGCTGTATCCCTGAACCATTGAGGGTCACACAAGTACTGGACTCGAGATTCCCACACGGATACTGAGCTCAATGTGTTGAGCATACAAAGGGGAATTTGGGGAGTGCGACTTCCTAAAAGTCAACAGGGGTCAAATCGTGATTTCCGCTGTTGAGGGGCAAAACGGTCATTTTGCACCGGGGTTCTGAAAAATGGTTTTTCAGATCATAGTATTCAGTTTTGGAAATTGAGTCGATGGTCCGATCTGATCGGCGATCGGAGTTACGATGAAGTCACGATGATGGGGCTGAACCGAATGTTCATCCGTTGGACCCGGGCCCGTTGGGCCGGTCCAAATCCATCACTAAGTCTACTTAATTTAGTAGGCTTTAATCGTAACAGTTCAATTCAATACTCTCCTAACCCTAACCCTAAAGCGTGCGCCGCCCTCCCTCCTCTCACTCAAAGTCGCCGCCGCCGCCGCCTAGCGCCGCCGCCGCCACCGCCTCCCTCGCCGGAAATTGTTCCGGCCAACTTGACGAGGAGAATCCGTCCGCGCCAATCTCGTCAGGCCTTCTAGTGCAGGCTGACGAAGGAGTCTCGTATCCGGTCGTGGACCTGATTGACGTTATCTACCGCCGTCTACCGTGAAGTGCCGGTTTTCTTGCGAAACTGGTCGGAGCCAGGCACGAGTTGCCAGCAAGGTAATCATCGATAAACACCCTATGAATGTCATAGATTGATTTGTATATAGAATTGTATTGATCGTCTCCCGGCCAAAATTTTGTTCTTCCGCTGCCTCGCCGGGAGGCGTGATTCGGATACACCGTGGTTCCCCAACAGCAGCAGTCTCTATTTTTCAGAAGATGGAATTGTTAGGTATTTGGGCAGAATCTGGGTACCTCAAGTGGATGATTTAAGAGCTGATCTTTTGAAAGAAGCTCATACAGCTCCATATTCAGTACATCCAGGAAGTACGAAAATGTACAAGGACCTCCAACAGTTGTATTGGTGGCCAGGAATGAAGAGGGATGTTGCTAGATTTGTAGCTGAATGTTTGACGTGTCAGCTGGTGAAGGCTGAACATCAGCGACCAGCTGGATTATTGAAACCACTGTCTATTCCAGAATAAGTGGGAAAGTATAGCGATGGATTTTGTGATTGGATTACCAAGGACTACTCAAGGATATAACTCCGTTTGGGTTATAATTGATAGACTCACTAAGTCTGCTCATGTCTTACCAGTTAAAACAACATATGAGGTGAGCAGGTACGCAGAATTGTATGTTAAGGAAATAGTGAGGCTACATGGAGTTCCAGTTTCCATTGTATCAGACAGAGATCCTAAATTTACGTCATCTTTTTGGAAAAGTTTGCATAAAGCTATGGGTACAAAGTTGACGTTCAGCACTGCGTTTCACCCCCAGACTGATGGACAATCAGAAAGGGTGATTCAGATTTTAGAAGACTTGCTCAGAGCTTGTATTGTGGATTTTTCAGAAAGTTGGGATTCGAAATTGCCACTGGTAGAGTTTGCCTACAACAACAGTTTCCAAGCTTCGATTCAAATGGCTCCATATGAAGCTTTGTATGGCAGAAAGTGTAGAACACCCCTTCATTGGGATGAAGTTGGTGAAAGAGCTGGTTTGGGACCAGATATTGTGGAACAAACAGCAGTAGCTGTTAGAAAAATAAGAGAAAGAATGAAAGCTGCTCAATGTCGGCAGAAAATTTATGCACATAATCGAAGAAGGGAATTGAATTTTGAGATAGGCGATCACGTATTTTTGAGAATAGCTCCAATGAAAGGAGTTATGCGTTTTGGAAAGAAATGGAAATTGAGTCCAAGATATATTGGACCATATGAGATTTTGGAGAAGATAGGAACTTTATCCTATCGTTTAGCACTGCCACCGCAGCTGGCAGCAGTACACAATGTTTTCCATGTATCAGCTTTGAGTAAATATGTTCCTAACCCTTCGCATGTGTTGAGTCATGAACCAATCCAGTTAACACCGGATTTAAGTTATGAAGAGCGACCAGAAAGAATTCTCCTCCGATAAATTAGAAGATTAAGAAACCGTAGCATTCCTATAGTAAGATACAATGGTCCAACCAGTCGGAGCGAGAAGCAACGTGGTAAACAGAAGCTGATATGCTAAGTCTTTACCCATATTTATTTGGTACGTAAATTTCGAGGACGAAATTTCAATAAGGAGGGTAGAGTTGTAACGCCCCAAAATCCATAGGACCACATTTATGCATTTTATTGATTTCATGGGCCAAATTGGCAATTTTAAATGTTATGTATTTGCTGATTTATTGATTTAGAAAGTAAGATGCGCTGCGGATGGTACCAGCAGATGACTCCAAAGAGAGATGCACGAGCTGATTTTAAATCGATTGAAAAATATTTTAAGGAGGACAAATGATTTCTTTTGAAAAAGGTTTGGTGTTTTACAAATTAAAATGATATGAAGGGAATTCTTGCTAAATTTTTTAAGTGTGTCATGCTTGATTTCACAAGTAGCTTGCCACTAATCCCTTTCATATAAAAACCTGTTCTCAAAGTAAGATCTTTATCATTTTGCAAAGAAAAATCTTGAGGTATTCTTCAAAATATATCCAGAGAAGTTTGTGCGTTGTTTAAGGAGAAGAATTCTGGAAGCATATTTGTTGTTTTATGGATCTGCTTGCCTGTATGATTAAATTATGTTGAAGTTTATGTTTAAAAATGATTTTATACATGTTCAAAGGAAATAAGATGGGTTCGAAAATGATGTTTTGATGTTTATGATGCTTCCAAAATGTTTTTTTTTTCAGAAATATTTTGATGTTTTAAAAGCACTGAGGAATCGAGTTTATTCCCAGAACGATTATGAATGTTCTTCTTTCAGTAGTTGTAATATCGGAATTTGATAACTGTGTAATCGGTAGTTGCTAGTTGAATCATTATAAAGTATGGTTTGATAGGCAACGGCTGATAGCATAGTTGTTGTTTTGATATTACATTTATCGAGTCAAATTTCAGCAGTTGCGTTGTTTTCGTTGTATTCAGTAGTTGCACTGTTCATACTCAGCAGTTGCATTCCATCGTTGTATTCAGTAGTTGCAATGTTCATATTCAGCAGTTGCATTCCATCGTTGTATTCAGTAGTTGTACTGTTTATAATCAGCAGTTGGTTGTTAGCATTTGCGTTGACCAACCTAATTTTATTGACATCTGGTTTTTTTGCAAACGACATCGTTTTAGTTAGTATATTCATTCCAAAGTCACGACTGGTTTCATTTAAGTTAGCGATTTTCCTTACGGTTGATTCTTTCGCTAACGACGCCGTTTCTTTAAGTTATAAAATATCAGCAGATAGTCTTACGTCATCCTATCTGTTACTTACTTTAACGACATCGTTTCATTTAATACATTGATTTAGTAAAAGGTCTTGCAGCTGGTTTTGTATAGTTGGTTGTATTCCTGCGACTGGTCCCTACATTTCGACTGGTTTCTTTCCATTGTTACGATTTCAAAGTTCGAATTCGATACTTAGTAAAGTTTTAAAAATGGGAAGCGAGAGTTTTAAATGATGGAACTCGAGGATTTTAAGAAAGAAAGTTTTACGAAAGGATGTTAATGGAACAAAGTTTATTTTAAGATTGTGGCATAGATAGTTGACGGTCACCAAGGAGAAGGGTGAGCAGTTGTCTAGATGTCGACTGCCCTTTCATATGAGCTATATGCTAAAACTGATATCGGAAGTCATTTTGATCAAAGTGCAACACGGACCATGAGGAGCTTATATGCCATAATCTAAAGAAAAGAAATTGATGTTAAGAGCTGGGCTATTATCCCCTGTCTCTAAGATTACGAAAGAATTTTTTATGAAATGTTTATTTATGTTCAGATGTCTACCTGCGTTTTATGAAATTGTTATTATTCAGGTTTTACTTGCTGAGCCTTTAGGCTCATTAGCTTTTAAAATGGTGCAGGTGCGACAGCTGGAGAACGAACAGAAGGTGAAATTTGAAATACAGCTGCTGGGTGGTGTTGTGTTTATCCAAGGCCTACGTTTTCCGTGTCTCAGTTGTATTGTTTTGAGTTAGAATGTACTGTATTAGATCAGTTGCAACGGTTGTATATTTTCATAGAATAGCAGCTGTTGTAAATCGCAATTGCAAAGTTATATAATATACTCTGTTTTTCCGCAAGCAAGTTTCAGCAGTTGGCATGCAATTAAGTGTTTGATAGTTTTGTTTTTGAGTCTATTTCTTTTGAAGTTATAAGGAATACAGCTTATAACAAATTATCTTTCAGTCCTTCTTTTGTTTCGAAAATTTTTATTTACCCCGATTTCGTGGCCCCATTGGGTTCGGGCACCACATGATTGCTCTCGGTTGTGCATCGGTGAGTGCCCGAGCTGGTTTTTCTTTGAGTTTTGAACTGGATTGTGATTTGTGCTGGTTTTTTGTAGGTTGTTGAGTGCTTTAAGGTCCGTTGTTAGACTTTTCGAGCAGCTAGCACTATTGTGGTTTCTGGCGTGATCTGTCGAGGAGCATGCACGATCTGTTCTGAGCTGTTTCAGTGTGTAATCTACTCTTCCTTGAGCTGTTTGAGTTTTGGTAAGCAGTATTGAGGTACGGATGGAGCATGTATTTAAAGCTTTCGTAGAGTATGAGTATGTACTATGTTCTTGAATGTGTTGTGCTGATTTTCCTGTATAAATTTGATACATGTCGTGCAATTATATGATGGCATAGAGCATATGCATTCATATTGGACCCTGTCATCTGTTGATAACTGTAATGCCCGAGATAATTAAGAAGAGAATTAGTAAGTAATAAACAGCAGCAAGAGTTCTTGGTGTACCTGCTGGTTTTGAATCGTGCCTGCTGGTTTACCAGCAGTTGGTAGCGATGTGGCATATCTAGTACGGCATCTTCTAGATTAGTTGACGCGTCGTCGTTTTGAGTAATTTTGCGTAACCAGCTGCTGATGGATTTTGAAGGGAATTCGACAACCAGCATCTGGTTCTTTGCAAGAGATAATGTTGCCTGCTGGTAAAACTCTGCGGCGTCGTTTCGTTTAGTTGGAACGGTGTCGTTTCGAGATTGTAATTGCGAATACAACATTTGATTTCTTCTGCTGATTTTAACGAGAATTCCTTACGCACCTGCTGGTTTATACACCTGCTGGTTTGTATTCATGCGACTAACAAGAGGATGATACTTCCAGTCGAGGGAATGAAATATGACTAGTTTGAACAGCGACTGAGTTTGTTTACCGATGAAATCTTTTAGTGTGACCAGCTGGTGAGTACTTTCAGTAGAGACGGGAATCAGCTGTTAGGCTATTACGTCGTCGTCTGGGTTAATTGATACAGCGTTGTTGTGATATTGAAATACAGCGACTGGTTGTTATGTGACAGCTGATTGAGAAAGCTGGTTTTGTTGCGACTGAATATTACACCAACGGAATAGAGCTACGGCTTCTAGTCGTGAGACTTAGGAGCATCAGTCACGAGAATTTCTTTATACCACGAAGAACAGTTGACACGCTCTACCTACTGATCGAAGAAGCTGGATTCGAAGCGGTGGGAGTATATCCTGAACTGATCGAAGAAGCTGGATTCGAAGCGGTGGGAGTATATCCTGATCTGGGAAATCAATACTCAGCATGACACGTGGAATTCATACCGATTGCGTTGTAAATTCCACAAGAACCAGAGACTTGCACTTATAAATAAGATTGAATTCGAATACTGGGAACACCGTGAATATTGATATTGAACTGTGATTCTGTGAAGTTCCCGGGAAGTATTGAAACAGAGTTTGAAAGCAAGAAGTGAAGTGTTTTCAAAACAGAGAATACGAAGGTATAATTTGACAGAAGAGTCATGTTGGGGATCCGGATCCGCCCCCCGATCAGGCAGCGGAAGAACAAAAATTATAGAACCGGGAGGCGATCAATACGAAAAATCAATCTACATTCTATGACATTCATAGGATGATTAGCGTGTTACCTCGCTGGCACTTGTGCCTGGCTCCAACCGGTGTTTCAAGAACCCGGCTCTTCTCGGTAGATTGCGGTAGATACGCCAATCCGGTCCACGACCAGATCCGAGACTCCTTCGTCAGACTGCACTAGAAGTCCTGACGAGATCAGCACGAACGGATTCTCCTCGAAAAACTAGGCCGGAACAAATTCCGGCGAAGTTGGCGGCGGCGGCGGCGGCGCACGGCGGCGGCGGCGGCGGCGGCGAGAGAAGGAGGGAGGGGCGGCTAGTGCTAGGGTTTTGAGTGATTATGAAGTGTTGTATGAAGTTGTTAATTAAGTCTAATAATAATCACATTATATAGACTTAACAATGGACTTGGACCGGTCCACCGGGCCCGGGCCCAAATGACGATATCCATTGCTGCGACTTCATCGTAACTCCGATCGCCGATCAGATCGGACCGATCGACTCAGTTTTCAAAACTGAATGTTATGATA
>KQ991687.1:3589-14436 GCA_001598015.1 Dorcoceras hygrometricum
AGATTGATTTGCGCTCTGGTTATCACCAGTTGCGAATTAGAGATGCTGATGTGGCAAAGACGGCCTTCAGGACTCGATATGGGCATTTTGAGTTTCTTGTCATGCCTTTTGGATTGACGAATGCCCCTGCTGTCTTTATGGATTTGATGAATCGCGTCTTCAGCGAGTACATCGATCAGTTTGTTATCGTCTTCATAGATGACATCTTGGTGTATTCGAGGAGCAAGAGAGAGCACAAGGAGCATTTGAGACTTGTATTGCAGAGATTGAGAGACTCGCAGCTCTATGCCAAATTCAGTAAGTGCGAGTTTTGGCTCGACAGGATTATCTTTTTGGGTCAGATATTCGAGTCATTCTCTGGTTCAATTTATTGAATCGAGTTTCTTTGTTTTAGAAACCAGAGAATTTTTACAGAACTCACGTGTATTCATTGTTGTATTTGATTGAGTCTGTAAAGAACTGGCTTTGTGAAGCAGTTCAAAAACATCTTTTCGATACTTGTAACCAGCAGCAAAGTCTGCGTGTGGAGTTAGTAAGTCTAGGAGTCCATACAAGTGCTGCTTGTGTGGGTGGGTGTTTGCAGAGGTCCTGTAACCATCAAAGTCTTCTAGTAATACCTTCCGAGGAGGAAGAAGGGGAGACGTAGGACATTGAAGTCCAAACTTCCAGAAACAAATTCCTGACTCCATCTTTTACATACAGCATTTATTTATTATTGCTTGTTATCCACTGTTCACAAGTTAATCGGCCTTTTTCCGCACAAATATTGTTGGCCGAGAAGATTGCATAAAACTGAGATACCAAAACATTTTAAAAGATTTCAAAAATCCAAAGGAGTTCATTCAACCCCCCCCCCTTCTGAACTCCTGTTTACTTAGTGATCCTATTTCTGGGACCATTAAGTGGTATCAGAGCAGGCAATCTCAGTTATTGAATAGTCATTGTTTAGTGCTTCATTATATATGAACATGTCTATCTCACACAACAAAATTCCTTTGCTTTCGAGGGAAGAGTACGACGACTGGAAGATTCGGATGCAAGCCCATATTGCGGCCATGGATGATGACATGTGGTATGTCATCACAGAAGGACCGCTGAATATTGTGAAACCGAATCTGGCAGTTGCAGTTACAAGTGGCGAGCCTCAGTTTCTCCCGAAAGCCAGACATGAGTACACCAATGAAGATAAGAAAAAGGCTAATCTGGACAACGTGGCAAAAGATATCTTGTTCAAGACGCTGGAAAAAGACAAGAATATGTTCAGCAAGATCAAGAACTGTGCCACTGCTAAAGAAATATGGGAAAAGCTGACCCAGATCTGCGAGGGCAATAATGAAACCAAAGAAACCAAGGAGAATGACCGTGGCGCAGCAGAAATATGAATCCATCAAAATGAAAGATGGAGAGACAATGGCGGAGTTTGACGAGCGTTTCAGTGCTGTGGTGATCGAGCTGAACAGTCTTGGCAAAGAATACAGCAACCGTGAATTGGCGCTGAAAGTGATGAGGGCACTGCCAAAGGAATGGGATGTAAAGACAATGGCAATGCGAGAGTCCAAGGATCTAAACAATATGGAGCTTCATGATCTGTTTGCCAACCTCAAAGCATATGAGTTCGAACTGGAAAAAAGATCAGAAGCTGGTCCATCAACCTCCTAGCCGACAAAAGCTCTTGCTGCTACAACTGCTAAACCGTGCTCTCCTAGCACCAGAAAGTCTGCTGACCAGCTCAGCGACGATGTTATGTCCCTCTTCGCAAAGAAGTTTGGGAAATTCATGAGAAAATCTTTTCACCCTTCCTCTCCTTATAATAGTTTTAATAAATCTGATAAAGCTACTTCTGATTTAATATGTTATAACTGTGATCGTCCAGGTCATTTTGCTGCTGAGTGCAATAGACCTAAAAGAGATAATAGACACAGGCGAGATGACAAAAGGGCTGACGATCGATACAAAAAGGAGGAAAGATACAAGCGTGACGAGGAAGATGATGAAAGAGAGTTGATAGGTCCAAGGACAAGTCCAAAGAAAAATTCAAGGAAAGATCAAAGGACCGACGAATGAGAACCACCAGCAACAAGAAATCCAGTCGAAGGAATGAACGCAAGGTGCTGATGGCTGAAGAAAGCACAAAGAGCTGGGCAGATTCAGACTCAGAATCATCCAGCAGCAGCTCATCTTCAAGTGACAGTGAACAGGAGGAGGCTCATTGTCTAATGGCTGATCATGCATCGGATGACGAGGTATTCGACTTTGCTAATACTGAATTTACACGTGAGGATCTAGTTCAGGCACTGAACGATATGGTCCATGAGTACAAGACTCTATCTCACACATTTGAGGAAATCAAGGCTGAAAACGCAAGTCTGAAAAATAGTTCGACAGATTCAAGCTCTGATAAGCTTGAGGATGTTAACAGTTTGAAGACTGAGTTGAGTAGGCTGAAGATAGAAAATGATTTGTTGAGAAGTGAGTCCAGCGAGCTCAAGGCTGAAGTTGAAAAGCTAACTAAAGAAATGAGCTCCTGGACCCAATCAGCTCGTGCCTTCCAAAAGTTACAAGAAATCCAAAAGTCAGCACTTGATAGAACTGGCTTATGTTTTAGTAATAGCGAAAGCTGTGAAGGAGAGACAAGTACTCAGTCACAACCAGTGTATGACAAGTTCAATAAAATGGGCTTTGTCAAAGCTGACGTGATATATGATTGTTGGGAGTCGATAAGATATGATGACCAGAAACCTTTCCAGCCAAGTCATGAAGAAAAAGGAAAAGATGGCATCGGCTATCAAAGGCCTGAGAGTTCCAAGCCCAGCTGGTTGAAGAACAGAATGGACAAGGACAAAGAGAAAGCTGGTTCCAAGTCCTATGTTCCAAACCAGCAGTGGCGTAACTTTAGGAAGGCAAAACCTGGTTGGAAAAAGACTTGGTCGAAAAGAGATCCTGTTGGTCAAAATGTCAAATCAAAACTCCATAGACCTGCACGTGATTTTTCACAGACTTTCGTGGATCCTAACACTGGAAGGACCGTAAGGATAATTCAAGTCTGGGTCCCGAAAGGGATAATCAAATCAGGACCCAAGTAAAATTAGGGTACCAAAATTTAATTTGTTATGATTGCAGGGTAACAGGTACAAAGCAGCAGCCGATGCATCAACAGTTGGTCAAAATGTCAAATCAAAACTCCATAGACCTGCACGTGATTTTTCACAGACTTTCGTGGATCCTAACACTGGAAGGACCGTAAGGATAATTCAAGTCTGGGTCCCGAAAGGGATAATCAAATCAGGACCCAAGTAAAATTGGGTACCAAAATTTATTTTGTATGATTGCAGGGTAACAGGTACAAAGCAGCAGCCGATGCATCAACAATCTGGTACTTAGACAGTGGATGTGCACGACACATGACTGGAAACCCCAAGCTGTTAACAGACGTTTTCCTCACAAAGGAGCAAAAATAGTCTTTGGAGACAATGCTTACGGTAACACTGTGGGTAAGGGTAAGCTTACCCATGGTAACATTTCTATTTCTGATATTCTTGTTGTTGATAACTTGCGTTACAATCTGATAAGTATCAGTCAGCTTTGTGACAAAGGTTTCCTTGTTAATTTTCAACAACACACGTGCACAGTTCAGAACTCAACTGGTCTAACCGTGTTGGTGGGTAAGCGTTCTGGGAACACCTACGTTATCAACTGGTCAGAGCAGGTGAAGTCTGAACACTTGTGCCTTTCAGCTGGCTCTTCCAAGAGCTGGTTGTGGCACTAGCGAATGAATCATATGCATTTCAAAACAATTGCTAAATTGAGTGCGCATGATATGGTTTCTGGTCTGCCAAAAATCTCTTTTTCTAAAGACAAGATTTGTGCAGCTTGTCAACTGGGAAAACAAATTCGATCTACTTTCAAAACCAAAGGCGGTAAATGTTCTTCCCGAAGCCTGGAAATTTTACATATGGATCTCTTTGGTCCTGTTTCTATAACCAGCTTAGGGGGAATGAACTACACCCTAGTCGTTGTTGATGATTTTTCCAAATATACTTGGGTGGTGTTTTTAAAGGCTAAAACTCTGATACCGCTGACCAGTTGATTATGCTTTTAAAACGTTTGAAAAATTACAAATCTTGTACAGTCAACCGGATAAGGAGTGATCGAGGAACTGAGTTTTTGAATCAAAAATTATCCTCTTATCTGGATGACATTGGAATAAAGCATGAGCTTTCTACAGCTAGAACTCCTCAGCAAAATGGTTTAGCTGAGAGGAGGAATCGAACTTTAAAAGAAGCTGCAAAGACTATGATTGCTTATTCAGGCATTTCGCAAAAATTCTGGGCAGAAGCAGTTAATACAGCATGCTATACTCAGAACAGATCAATGATAAATAGGATGCATGATAAAACACCCTATGAGATCTGGAATGGCAAGAAACCTGATATTTCTTATTTCAGGGTGTTTGGATGCAGGTGCTTCATACATAACAATGGAAAGAAGCATCTAACTGCCTTTGAACCTAAATCTGATGCAGGAATATTCTTAGGTTACTCGGCAGTGAGCAAAGCATACAGAGTATTCAACAACCAAAGTCTAACAGTTGAGGAATCCGCACATGTGGTTTTCGATGAAACTAGCTTCAAGTCAAACTCAGCTGCGAGCCTTCATGACTTGTGCTCACGTCTGGAATCAACATACCTTGAGGAATCAGACGATGACGTGGCACAAAGAACATCAGTTGAGGGAGAACAACCAGCAGTGGTCACAACGCACACCCAATATTCAACAAGATCCAACAGGTAATCCAGTTGTTATTGATTTAACAAACGTGGATCAGCCGCAGGATCGAATTACAAGTGCACCAACTGCTGGAGGACAAGCGACAATGAATCAAGATGACATGCTACCAGACGCTGCTCGACCAACGACTGGACAAGCAGTCGCAAGAGATATTCAAGTGTCAAGTTCACCTGCTGGTCAATCAGCCGCTAGCACATCAAGTCCACCTGCTGATGTACCAGCAGCAAGCTCCTCTTATCAGTTGGAAGTAGTCGCAGACACAAACAATGGACCACATCAATTAACGACTGCTGAACCAGTCGTTGCAATTCATCCAGCAACTCAGGGGGAACAACAATAAAATCCCATTGGACTTGATCTTCGGTGGAATATAAATCATCCACCTGAGCAAGTCATAGGTAATTTCGAATCCCCTGTTCGCACAAGAGGCCAGCTATCTCACGATCTTTTTGATTCTGCATTCATCTCACATATAGAACCAAAACAAATAGATGAAGCTTTAGCAGACCCAAGCTGGATAGAAGCTATGCAAGAGGAATTAAGCCAGTTTAAGCGTAATAATGTTTGGCAACTTGTACCTAGACCTAAAAATCATTCAGTCATAGGTACTCGTTGGGTCTTTAGGAACAAACTGAATGAAGATGGCATAGTAACAAGAAATAAGGCTAGACTGGTTGCACAAGGATTTCGACAGATGGAAGGGATAGATTTTGATGAGACATTTGCACCAGTAGCTAGATTAGAAGCCATTAGAATGTTCCTTGCATATGCTGCATATAAAGACTTTAAAGTCTTTCAGATGGATGTCAAGAGTGCCTTTCTAAATGGCGTTTTAACAGAGGAAGTGTACGTTGCACAACATCCTGGCTTCGTTGATCATACAAATCCAGAGTTTGTTTACAAACTGGAAAAGGCTCTATATGGGTTGAAGCAAGCACCCAGAGCCTGGTATGACACACTCACTAAATTCCTGCTTGAGCATCAATTCACAATAGGCACAGTAGATTTCAAGCAGAGCCAAAGCAATCGCATTACATTGCTGTAAAGCGTATATTGAAATATTTGAAGGGTACTCCTAACGTGGGTCTTTGGTATCCCAAAGACTTCGGCTTTGAACTAATTGGGTACAGTGATGCAGATTACGCAGGTTGCAGGATTGATCGCAAGAGCACAAGTGGAACATGTCAATTTTTAGGGGATCGATTGATCTTTTGGTTTAGTAAGAAGCAGACGTCAATTGCCACGTCAACTGCTGAGGCGGAATATCTTGCTGCTGGCAGTTGTTGCGCACAAATCCTCTGGATTCAACATCAATTGAAGGATTATGGCATTGATGCTTCTGAAGCTCCTATTCTCTGTGACAACACTTCAGCAATTGCAATCACCCAGAATCCTGTGCTGCATTCAAGGACCAAACACATCAACATCAGGCATCACTTCATCAGAGACCATGTGCTAAAGAAGGACGTTCGGCTGGAGTATGTGTCGACTGAGCAGAAAGTAGCTGATATCTTCACAAAGCCTCTGCCGGACACTAAGTTTTCTTATTTTAGAAACATTTTAGGTCTTCTTGAATTGCCTTGATTGTTTGTGTACTGACGCATAATGCAGGTTGATTAGCCGTTGCTTAAATCAGCAGTAGGTCTTTTGTTCAGGGGGAACAATAAGACTATCTGCTGAGACAAGCTTCTCGCGTTGGAGATTGACAATCGTAAGGGAAATCAGGAACTGGGTTATTAAGCGTGAAGTCAGTTGAACATGCTACAACTGGACACACTCAGTCATTGCATGTATACAATTGATGTTTATTTATGACCAGCCCCTGCCACCCTCAACGAAATATTAATCCAGCAGTAATGTTTTTACATTTACTACACCAGTTGTGACTTTATAACATTAGCGCGAATTCATCTATTCTTATATACCTTATTTGATTAAAATTTTGGAAAATATTTTACACCGTACGATCAAATTTGTTTGAAATTTTTCAAATCATTTTCAACAGTGTACGCGCTAACGGATGGTTGACACGTGTCTTACCATGCAAACAGTCACATCAATATTTTCTCTCTCCAGAAACTTTTAGTATTCTTTACTATATTTACGGCTTTTCCTATTCATCGTCTCCTTACATTATAAAATTTCTTCGACGCATATTTGTGCTCTCTGTGTGTTCTTCTTGCAAGCGTTTTTTAGGAAATATTTCTGATCATCTACTGTTAGAAATGGCCGCCTCATTCTACAGCAATTCTGTCCATGTTGATTTCGAATCCGCTTTGGCAATGGGTGAACCAGGTATGGTATCTATGTTTCAAGCCCTTATTGCATCTGGATTACAGGGATTTTTGGGATGTCCCATGGTGGTTTATGAGGACGCCCTAGTAGAGTTCTTCGCGAATGGGACAGTGAGAGATGGTTCGGTTGTTAGCACCGTGAATGGGGTTGCAGTAGAGATTTCAGAGAAGTTGTTTGCAGAGACGTTCGACCTTCCCGTCGATGGTCTAGCAGATATTTCTGAGATGCCAAAGGATAAAATTTTTGATGCTCGGAGCATCGTTTCTCTGACAGGAGAGCCAGTGACTTTGCGGGATTGAAAAGCCAAATGAAGATGCACTATCGTATTCTGTGCGATATTATGGCAAAGTCCATTTCTGTGAAGGCAGGGTCCTTCAATGCGATTACTGTGGAAAAGTTTTCATTGTTGACAGCCGTGGTTTGTGACGTCAAGATTCCTACTGGAAAGTGTTCCTAATTTGGAACTGGGGGCATCGTCGGAGTTTCCTTCATCTAAGATTATTACCGACAAGACCATTCATCGGTATATTGTCGTCATCGACAAAAGTGGTGCACAAGATCTTGCTGATGCACCCAAAATAAAGAAGGCACCCATGACAAAGGCTGCCTCAAAGAAACGACCAGCAGGTATTCCTTTGGATGTACCAGTGGTTAAGAGGAAAAGGACTTCGAAGAAGAAATCAACTTTAAAGTTGGTGGCCGTGGCCCAAGAAGCCATTCCCATACAAATTGTTCCTGCTGAATCAGCGGTAGAGCCTATGGTCGAGGACCAGCAGACAGAGAATGAGGATGCTGCTGACCGACCAGCAGCAGAGGAAGAGACTCCTGCTGATCGATCAGCAGACAAGATTATGAATGTTGAGCAGAGGGTAGATGAATCAGCGGTTGAGGTCTCCGGGGTAGATTTTGTTGATCCAGATACTGTCATTCAACAAGTCCTTAATCATTTGGCTTGTAGCACCGAGGAACG
This sequence comes from Dorcoceras hygrometricum, assembly GCA_001598015.1. Classification (NCBI taxonomy): domain Eukaryota; kingdom Viridiplantae; phylum Streptophyta; class Magnoliopsida; order Lamiales; family Gesneriaceae; genus Dorcoceras; species Dorcoceras hygrometricum. The sequence continues at coordinate 11,643 of KQ991687.1, forward strand.
GGATGTTGCAAAGGGTGATAGAGTTGAAACCTGGTTTGATCGCGCTCTTGCTGAGGAATTTGCCACTGCTTGTGGTGACTCACCCACTGAAAAAGCTAACGATGAAATCCCATGATTTGTTCGTCCGTTTCTCTCTGCCGATCATGATAATGAAAGACTATTTGAGACAGGGAGTGATTCCACGGCTGCCATGGACTTTGAGGTCCACAGTCAAAACTTACCAGTGGTTAAAGACGCTTATGTTGATCCAGCACGCGAACAAGAGATACCAGTTTTTGAGGAACTGTTTGTGGATTCCGTTAATGAGGAAGAAATGCAGGATGAGAATGTACAATCAGCAGAGGCTAAGATTGATAAAGATGAGGCTATGTCTTTGGACGACCTCATTTTGTCTATTCCAGCCGATATTCCCGTGCCTTCTGCTTCGATCGAAATCACTAAGATTAAGATGGGTACAAAGATCCAAATTCCGGGAGTTGATGAGAAGCTGTGTTACCTGGACAGTCTTCCCCAAATCACTGCTGATGACATAGGAAAGGCACTTCTTGTTGAAAAAGATCCTGTGAAAGGTCATCCAGCCAGAGAACATTACTTTTCGATCTGTGCTAACATAGATTTGCTTGTCAAGTTGAGAGAACAGATCATCGAATAAGTTGACCGATCCTTTCACTCTTTCAGTTTTAAGAAACTGGCGAGCATTAATGTCGAAGAAATGTCACAGAAAGAAGATCTAGTTTTGTCTTGGGGTGAGACGGAGAGCATTCACGAAGCTCTCAGCAGAAAGAGGTACATTCTTTTGAAGTATAGAGAGATGTTGGTGAGGAAATTTTTGGAATCGTGGAAGAAAAATTTTAAGCCGGGCGGAGGAACTTCTGTGACTGATCTACAAGTAATCGCCATGCTGTGGGAACGTCATTTGGATGTCTTACAAGAATTGTCAAAGCAGAAAATCACACATGGCCTCCTATGGGACAGGCCGTGTTGTTCTGTAATTTTTGAAGGGAGCCCACGTGATCGCGGAGCCGTGATTGCCCGAACCAACACCAACACTCCATCCAGGTGCTGGATTAGAACAATGATTTATGTTGATGGAGTGTGGACCATTGAACCTTGTGCTGATCACTGGGTGAAGATTCCCCAGATGGTATTTTCTAATGAAGTTCCTCGTCAGCGTCAGTAATTTATGTTGATGGAGTGTGGACCATTGAACCTTGTGCTGATCACTGGGTGAAGATTCCCCAGATGGTATTTTCTAATGAAGTTCCTCGTCAGCGTCAGTATGATGACACTCTACCTTCCGTGAGTGATTTTTTTCAGGTTGATGAGGAAAATATGGGCGGATGTTTGTTTGGAGGACGCTGAGTTTTGTTCTTATCAAAGACTATTACAAGTTGGCTCATTACAGTTTTGCAGGTCTTTGTCAGTAGTTGAACCAGGTTATCGAGTTGCTCCTCGCCAATATTCAGTTTTTTCATTTCGAGTTTCTCAGTTTTGCTCAGTGTTTGTTGATTTCAGTGTGTTTAGTTGGATTCCTACAATATATATTACCGATTTTCTCTCTTCTATTGCTCTGGAAAGAACCGTTTTGAGAAATGTACATCGTTCAGTTTCCGTAGTTCATCCGAATTTACAGTTTTTAGATCAGCATATATCCTCTCCGACCTCTTCAGAAGACTCTTCCATGAATTTTGATAATACAGACATTGATGATACTGTTACTGCTCCTGCCTTCTCTCTACCAGGCTCTACTACTGTCTCTCTTGATATCACCAAAGCGTTAAACCAGCTGCAAGCGTCACTTGATAAAATCAGCCATAGAGATGATGGTGCTGCGTATAAAGACACTATTCTTATGCACCTCCGTGACATTGAAAAGAAGTTCACAGCACGTTTTGACAATCAATACCGATGGATTGGGGCGTTGCGCAATGATTCGAATGATCAAAGAAATCTCTTGTCACTGGAACTTAAATCATCTCATAGGCAGTTGCACACTCAAATTGCCGCATCTACTATTAACCAGATTGACATGCACAGGGAAGTGAAAGAGCTGAATGCCAAGGTGGACGCTATAGCCTTGAACTTAGAGCTTGTTAAAAGAGATGCTGAGGTCACCAAGGAAGCTATCCTCCACCAGCTTTTTGAATTTCAAAGTCAGGCTCAGGCCAATCATATCCTTCTTACCACCCAGCTGGGCCAACTCGTTGAGGATATTAACCGGGGTGGTAATGACAAAAAGGGGGAAGGAGTTAGCAGTCGAGGACTGTTAGAGTAGATGCCCAAGTAGCCAACTTGTGGTGTGTGGGTTCATAGACTCTTGTATGAAACGATATTTATATATGATATTCGCATTTGTTTATATGGCATTCTTTACTTTCATTGTGTTGTATGATGATTAGAAATTGCGTTGAATAAAGACCTAGAATGCACTATAGTGTATGTTAGATGTGATAGTGGGTATGACGACTATCATGAAACACATCTAATAGTCACTGTGTTTTCTGAACATGTTCCTAGTCGATTGGGCCGTCAAAATGAGGATAAGGCCGCCCGAGCTCGAGACTAGTATCTGCGATGCGAAGTACCATGTTTCATTGGTAGGGAACATTGTGATGTTCTGAGCATGCAGATAGATAGTGACCTGGTGATCTATCGAACTACCCTCGTTCGGACTTTCCAAGTAGTTACCATTTGTCGAGTGGATAAGTCCGAGATCTTGGTTGTACTGATTAGTCCTCACGACTCGAAACATCATTGAGACTCTACATGATAGGCGTCTCACTTTGACCCGTTT
>KQ991691.1:41602-66612 GCA_001598015.1 Dorcoceras hygrometricum
AGTAGCTCGACGAGGGTTTGGGGAAGAAGAGATAAGATATGGCTGGGTGCAAAAATTTTTAAGTGTTGATCAACACTTCTATAAATACCTCTTCAATTCTCGCCTGCTGATACACCAAGATCTATCGAAGAAAACAGCAGGAGTCTATCAGCAGCAATCTTCTCTTTTCTTTTCGTAAAATCAGCAGCAACGACTAAACAATAATCTCATGAAAACGCTACAAAACGACACCGTTCCAACTTATCTAAACGACGCCGTAGCAACCATCAGCAGACAACATCTCTCGCAAGCCAAAGCAACTAAGAGCTGCTGACAGCTCTCTCTCTAATACAATCTATCTGCTGGTTGCGAGAAATAACACAAAACGACGACGCATCTACTAATCCAAACGACGTCACTTTAGCTATGCAAGCCTTGCTACCAGCAGCTGATCTCTTAAATGCAAAGCTCAAAACGCAGCGTTTCCACTTACTTCAACGACGCCGCTTCAACGCTCTCGCACAAGCGCGCCTGCTGATCAGCAGCAACCAACCCAATGCAAATACTACCAGCAGCAAGTATTACGCCACGCCTACGTCATCATATCTACTGATTCCAATAGCCATCTGCTGAATCAATAGTCAACACTCCAAAATGTTGACTAACACGCGTCACTTCCTCGTTCAATCTCGCGCTAAACGCAAAATCTACCAGCAGCAACTTCAACTCGAACTAAAACCAGCAGACCTTCATACGTCACGCTGACGACATCGCTGCTGTTACAAAAATTCACCAGCACGAGCTACAGTAACTTGCTGCTGCCAGCTTTCTCCAAAATCAACGCTACGCTCAAAAATTCAGCAGGAACTTCATTTCTTTCACAAAATCCTCAAATAATCGCGATTAATCCCAAATCAAATCAATTAATCACTAATCCAAATTCTCAATCCTCACAATATTGGCCCTAAAAACTTCATGGACTGCCCGGGACAGGCCCGAACAATACCTAGAAGAAATCATCCGTTGCAACGCTGCCGGAGAGACGTCGGACTGCGGCCGCACGGCGGCGGCCGCCGCCAACATAGCGTGCGGCGCATGGCAGCACAAGCCGCACCGTGCGCCAACCGTGGCGCACATCAGGCCGACCACCACGCAACATCTTGCGCGTGGCCGCTGGCCACGGCCGGCCAGCATGCAGCAATCGCGCGGCCAACGCGCGATGGTGTCGCACGCGCCATAGCGCGCGCGCGACGGGTGGTCGTCGTCGCCCATGGCGGTGGCCGGCAACATGCTCCAAAATATTTTTTTGTTTTGATTTCAAAATCGATATCTATGCAATTATGGCACAATTATGTATTGAAGGATCCGAGCCTGAGCTCTGATACCACTGCTACTAAGGAGGCGGTTTGGATAAGGAATTTCGTCCAAGAGTTGGGCATCATTCCTGATGGATTTGGTCCAGTCCCGGTGTACTGCGACAACACGGGTGCCATTGCACAAGCAAAGGAGCCTAGGTCTCACCAAAGATCCAAATATATACTGAGGAAATACCACATAATCCGGGATATTCTGGCTAGAGGTGACATAGCAGTTGAGAGAGTCGCCTCTGTGGACAACGTTGCTGATCCAATTACGAAGCCCTTGTCAGGACCGTTGTTTGAAAAACATCACGAAACAATGGGACTGCGTCTGATGAGTAGTTGGCTATAGGGCAAGTGGGAGATTGTTAGAGTAGATGCCCAACTAGCCAACTTGTGGCGAGTGGGTTTTATTGACTCTTGTATATGACAATCTTTATATATGTTACGCATTTCTTTATGGCATTCTTTATTTTCATTATGTTATATGATGTTAACAATTGTGTTGGATAAAGACCTAGAATGCACCATAGTGTATGTTAGATGTGATAGTGAATATGATGGCTATCATGAAACACATCTAATAGTCACTGTGTATTCTGAATTCGTTCCTAGTCGATTGGGCCGTCAAAATGAGGATAAGGCCGCCAGAGCTTGAGACTAGCATCTGCGATGCGAAGTACGATGTTTCATTAGTAGGGAACATTGTGATGTTCTGAGCATGCAGATGGATAGTGACCTGGTGATCTATCGAACTACCCTCGTTCGGACTTTTCAAGTGGTTACCATTTGTCGAGTGGATAAGTCCGAGGTCTTGGTTGTACTGATTAGTCCTCACTACTCGAAACGCCATTGAGGCTCTACATGATAGGCGCCTCACTTGGACCCGTTTTCCGACTCATTTGGGGTCATTAGGCGGCGGGATTGGGTGAGGTCCCGATGCATGTAGGAGTCGATGTTTCGTTGTCGAGGATTCACCGCTCGCTCTCATGCGTGGATATCCTATGCTATCTGAGGGGATAATAGTGTATAATTCTCTGGCCAGAGGACTGGATGTGTTTTAGGTAAATGGGTTTACCTAGTTACACTCGCGATGTCACTATTCGATCTCCAAGATGTATGCATAGTTATCAGATCTTTAGCGACTCTCGATTTACCAATGGTCGTTGATCCGGGATATATGTGTTGAAAGGACCGTACTGTACGCTAACCACGACCAACTGGTTCTTGCAGGCACTATCAGTGATACCTAGGGGATCATGGGGCGATGTTGCTAGGCACTTTACCATGATCCGTTGGGCAAGTCCGAAATTGTGATTTCGGAGCCACAATGGTTGTGGGACCACGGCTAGCTGTATCCCTGAACCATTGAGGGTCACACAAGTACTGGATTCATGATTCCCGCACGGAAACTAAGCTCAATGTGTTGAGCGTAGGAGGAGGATTTTAGGGAGTGCGACTTCCTAAAAGTCAACAGGGGTCAAATTGCGATTTCCCAAAGTTGAGGGGCTAAACTGTAATTTTGGTCTAGGTGATCTGAAAAATTGTTTTTCGCATCATAATATTCAGTTTTGGAAACTTAGTCGATCGGTTCGATCTGATCGTCGATCGGAGTTATGATGAAACCGTAGTGATTTAATTGAACCAGATGTTCATATGGACCTGGGCCTGATCCAAGTCCAATGGGCCGGCACAAGCCCATTACAAGTTTATTAATTATAGACTTAGGGTTTTAATCACATAATATAACATCACAACGGTCTAGGTGATCTGAAAAATTGTTTTTCGCATCATATATTCAGTTTTGGAAACTTAGTCGATCGGTTCGATCTGATCGTCGATCGGAGTTATGATGAAACCGTAGTGATTTAATTGAACCAGATGTTCATATGGACCTGGGCCTGATCCAAGTCCAATGGGCCGGCACAAGCCCATTACAAGTTTATTAATTATAGACTTAGGGTTTTAATCACATAATATAACATCACAACCCTAGACCTAATTTGGCCGCCCCCTCTCCTCCTCTAGCCACGCAGCCGTCGGCCACCTTGAGCGCCGCCACCGACCGCCGCCGTCCGCCGCCTCTTGCCGTGATCGGACTTGTTCCAATCAGCTTTTCGAGTAATTTCCATCCGTGCCAAATTCGTCAGTCCTTCTAGTGCAGGCTGACGAAGGAATTGTATTTCCGGTCGTGGACCTGATTAGACGATCTACCGCCGCCTACATTTGAAGAGCCAGTTTCCCTGTGATTCTGGTTGGAGCCAGGCGCCTAGACGCCAGCAAGGTAACAATCGATAAACGCCCTATGAATGGTTTATTGATTGATTTCAATGTATTGAACGTATCTCGGGGCAAAAATTTTAAACTTCCGCTGCGCCCCCGGGAAACGGGATCCGGATCCGCCACTTTCGCCAACATATTATCTGCCATGATCGTTGGGACATAGGTGCCCAATAAATTGAACTTGGAGGTATATTCTACTACCGACATGTCCGTGGTCTGAGTGAAGGTCTCAAACTCGCTGAACCGTTGCATTCTGACTTCCATGGGAAGGTATTGTTTCAAGAATGCTTCCCGAAACCTTTGCCACGTGATTTGTCCATTTCAGCCATGGTTGGCTCGACTGTTTCCCACCATTTCCCAGCTTTTCCGTCCAGAAGTTGTGTTACCACATCTACTTTGAAAGCATCTGGGATTTCCAGTAGTCGAAGTTGCGTTTCGACATTCTTCATCCACGTCTCGGCAACTTCGGAGTCATGGCTCCCATTGAAGGTGGGGGCTTTGTTCTTACGGAGGGACTCATAGTAGAACTTCGTCCCACGAGGTGGAGGGGGAGGAGGAGGAACTTGGTTGTTGTTGTTGGGGTTAACCAACCCTTGCAGAGTCATGGCAACTATGGTAGCAATTGCCATCAGGTCTTCTCTACTAAGACCACCTCCCGAATTGGAATTGGAGGGTCCTTCACCTCCATTGTTTCTATCACTTCTACGGTCTCCTGCCATATTCTGCCATAGGAAAGTTTACTAAGGTTGGGTACGTAAGAATGCAAAGCAATTGAGAATACCATGTCACGAAGGGATAATCAAATTTCAAATAAAAGGATGAATTGAATACAATGCTTAAGGTAAAACATTTTTTATTCATCATCTATCTCTCCCTCACCCATAGGAATATCATCAATCTCATCCTCTTCCGGGTGTTCTTTCGGTTTTTCCTCCCATTCATCGTCGAATGGAGCAGGAACATCGTTAGCTTCTTGCAGACCTTGGATTGTTTGGAGTAAACCATCTTTCTCCTCTACCAGGGCCTCGATGATCAGGTGTTGTGCTTGCATCGAATCTTCAGCTTCTTGGATTCGAGCCTGAAACTTTTGATGGCACCCCACATGGTTTTCCTTAGCCTTTTGCTTCTTTGCCTTCATCTTTTCAATCTTCTTACCCATGCTAAGGCCTATTTTCGTAAGTCCGGCGATGACTTTGTGCGAGGCTTCTAACACTACTTGGGTATCCTCATGTTCTTTCTTCATGGTGGCTAACCCCTGTCTCTCGGTTGATAGTTGGGCTCTAAGGCATCTAATAGTGCGGCTTTGATTGTCAAGGGCAATATTTTTCATGCGAAGGGCAGCAGCAGCACGAGAACGGGGGACAGAGGGGGCCATTTCCTAAAATCGAGGATATTTCCAAAAATATAAAGTCATGAGGTTATTCCGTAAACTAAAAGTACTAACCATAGGGATTACAGAACAGTTGACGGAACTGAAATCGGAGTCCTGTACAAATATTTATTGCATTTTAAAATATTTCCAAAAATGGCAAAAAAACGTGTTTTCGGAGGGGTAGCACTGGTCTTTCGCCAAAATCTGAAAATTTATCCTGGACCTTGAAAATTTCGGATTTGGTCTCCCAGCTGGATTATGAACCTGGTGAGCTCTGATACCACTAAAATATCACGCCCCGAGACCGAGACTCATGACATCGGCAATATTAAACAATTATAAAATTGTAAAACATTAAGTCACCATAGCATAACTCAAACCAGTCTATTAATAATCGGAATATAATCTTTTTTACATCTGAAAATCGGAGAAATTGCGGAAGCGAAAAAAATAAATTACATTAACAGAAAACTGATCTTCACCAGCCCCAGAACAGCTCTTGTTCCTCTTCTTCTACCTGCTCTTCATTCTTATTTGGGTGGAGAAGTAAGGGGTGAGTGTTTGGGGAAACACTCAGCAAGTGGGGGATACCATTCGAGCATAACAAATATTCATATACATATACTGAATAACAGATCTCATAACAGAGCATAACAGAGCGTAACAGAGCATAACAAAGCTTAACAGAGCATAACAGAAATCATGGCAGATAGCACTGATAATTACTTCGTGTCTATGGTTTACTGATCAGTCCCTAATTTTTACTCCTCTAAGGGGTCGAGGCCATGTGGTTACATCACGTAACCCAGAGTGCGGAATATTTCGTAGACCCATATTACGACAGTAAAATCAGTGCAAAACAGAGTTTGAACGAAGCAGAAATCTGAATTGGAATAGTGCTCGAATAGTAGGTTCAAAACTGAAACTTTAACAAGAATAATATATATAATATCAATCGAATATAATACTTAGCAAAAGCCCACTTACCGAAATCAGAATTTTCGGATGAAATCTGGTGTGAAATCTGGTAGCACGAATTTTGCTAAGTCTTGCACACGCTGGATCGTAACTTGCGCGGGGTGAAATCTGGCAGATTTCCTACAGGATTTCAACGTGAGTTTGCTGCTTTTCTTACTGAGGGGTTTTCTAATGGTGTGTGATTTCTGCAATCACAATCGGGTATTTATAGGTGGCGAGGAGGGGGACTCAAAGGTCTGCCATTTAAGGCCTTAAATCTCTGTCTTTATGGCCATTACATCGACTGTTACAAAATCCTTAATGTAGGCATTGATTTGGGTAAGTAAATCGGCCATCAATCCCCTAAATCTACAGTTACAGCGTGAAATCTGCCTTGTACGCGTGAGAAATCTTTCTGAATTTTACGGGTGAAGTTTACTGTACCAAAAATCTGGATTTTCGTGGAGAAATCTGATTCGCGTAGTGAAGTCTGATTTCTGCGTGATGAAGTCTGAACTCTGCGTCGAAAAATCTGGTTGGAGACGTCTGGTTGGAGAGGTCCGCGTTCGTTCGGAGAGATCTGAGTTTTTTACCGGGTGAAATCTGCGCTGAATTTGAAGTTGTTTTGAGGAAACTACGAGAGAAATCTGGTTTCCAGATGCGTTCGGACATGAACGCTGAGTGGTAGCGCTAGCGATGAGGTCTGGATGGTCGATCATTGCTCGGGAGTGAAACGCCGTCGTTTCGTACCATTCAGATGTCTCGCTGGTAGGAGAGATCTGCTAAACGTCGTGAACAGGCATCGTGTTCGGTAGAGATCTGTAGAATTGCGTAGCGCGCGCGGAACCGAATTGACGAGGAACGGACACGTGTTAGTCAACACATCTGAGTTGACTGGCGTTGGTACGGGTCGATCAGATGTCTCTAGCGAGAGATCTGTTGCCACGGGAAGAACGTTGACGTCGTTTACGCAAATAGTGCGAACAGATTTCTAACGTTGGACTCTCTTCATATTTCATCAAATCAACTTCGTTTTTCTTGGTTTTAGCGCGAACTTCAATACGTCGTCGTTTGGATAGTTGTGCGAGTTGCCCGACGAATCTATTTTGAGACACGTGTTAGTCAACACATCTGAGTTGACTGGCGTTGGTACGGGTCGATCAGATGTCTCTAGCGAGAGATCTGTTGCCACGGGAAGAACGTTGACGTCGTTTACGCAAATAGTGCGAACAGATTTCTAACGTTGGACTCTCTTCATATTTCATCAAATCAACTTCGTTTTTCTTGGTTTTAGCGCGAACTTCAATACGTCGTCGTTTGGATAGTTGTGCGAGTTGCCCGACGAATCTATTTTGACCGGGAGAGGTCTGCTTTGACCAGGAGAGATCTGTTTGACCCGATATTTTTTTTTTTTGGGTTTTCACATTATGTCCCTGATTTAGCGTTGTGCTTTTCTTAGCAGGTTCTCAGATCCGTGTTGCTCGGGACTTTGTTGTGGTACTTGTAGCTCAGAACTGAGGTACGGATGTGATCTTGTTTTACAGCGTTGAATTGGCATGGATTTTATGTGAGCTGTTGTGTTGAATTCTGTGTGCATTTGCTTGCTCCTGCTCTGTTGTTATTGCAAGTTGTTTCACTGCATACATGCATTATCCATGTTGAACCCAGATCTTGGTTAGCCGTGCTTTGTTATCTTGATCTGAGTACCAGGATGCTTGTGTTGGAGGACGAGCGGGTAACTCCCATATGCCTCACCTCCCTACTGGGATCTGTTAGCCACTATGAGCGGAGTGGGTAGCTCCCACATCTCATGAGTTGGGCAACAGCAGGTTGATATATGTTCTGCATCTGGTACCGTGTGCTGAGACGAGTGGGTAGCTCCCATATGCTTACACACCGTGGCCACCCTTGTTCAGTTGATCCGATTCATTGTTGAGTGGTTGTTGAGATCCGTTGGCTTCCTGTCTTCGGTTGTAGCCTTGTTCTCATGCATAGCATTCGCATTTTATCTATTGCTATTTAACTGCTGTTTTTCAGTTGCTCTCCGTACTGGGGTTTGACCCCATGTCCCTCTAGGGCTTGGTTTGTTTGGTTGCGTGTTTGTTGTCCAGGTTTCCCAGGTTTTCAGCTGGTCGTGGAGTTGACCTAGCTGGAGGTGCCCCAGGAGGTGGTTAGAGTGTCCCAGTTAACGTATAGCACATATGTATCTATACTAGTAGCCGTGGGATGCCCTGTGCTTTGTTGTATTCAGTGGTAGTCATGTTGTATGGTGTCTGATACATGTTGTACTGTTGTACTGTGTTATTTTAACTGGGATATTTTGAGTATTGCAGTATTTTAAATTATGTTATCTTTCCGTCAGGCCAAAATAAAAAAAATTAGCCACTATTTTATTGCTTTCGCTACTGTGTATTGCGTGGTTTTACTCTGATTGAGCACGAGGCCTGACACGCAAGTTCAAATCTTAAATCAGAGCTCAATCCTATCGCAATTAGCGAAACCGGATCGCGCAGTTCCTCTGCAAATCTAACGCCTGGTCTTCTCTCTCCACTTCAAATGGGTACGAGAACGTTCTCCTCGAAAAGGGCTTTCAGATCGGGGTACCCTTACCCAAATCTAATCGGTCAATCTCCAGAAATCGAAGGAGGAAGATGACGGTATTTAGGGTTCCTGGGAAAAACTATCGGGAGAGGATAAGTGTTTTTTATGTGAATATGTGGGTAAGTGTTTGGGAGAATATAAGGTATATACGGTCAAAGTAAACTATGAATAATTCATCCATTGATCTGCTACAGTGCCACCGACCAGTTCACATCAAAGATAATACCAGCTCGGGCATATACCAGGCATTTTCCCCAAACTGGTGCGTACAGCTGCTCACACTCGCGGAACAGATTACGTCCAGCAGCTTGCACATCTAGATCACACCGCCAGCACAGATTGCACTCAATCAACGTCTAAACTGATGTCACTAAACGACATCGCATTGTCTCCAGCTCAGGACAACCAGATCACGTGTCGAGTAACTGGGGAGCAGGGGAAGGCCTTTACTTTGTAGGTTCTCCTTACTACATAAGGCCCTTCAGACTAAGGTGCCCCTTTTCCCCTAACATCTCCCTAGGTTGACAGTACTTTCTTTAATACGAGATCTCCTGACTGAACTTCCCGAGGGAATGGGATCCCCGTACTTTTCCTATTTTCTTTCTTCTTTCATGTCGAGCTTTCGAAAGCCACTAGGGAGGGAGAATGAACGACCGACTGCTAAAGATCTTGAATAAAGCATTGATAGCTTTGCTTTGCAGAGGAGAAAAACTTTGATTCTTCCCGAAGGTCTTCCTTGCATGCTGAAGTGAACAGGAGTAGGCCAGCTCGCATGCCTCCAGTTCTTTCCTAAACTGGAAACCATGAACCGGTCTACACCAAACCACGAATCAAGCCGCTCCACACAGTACCACCAGCTCGTGCACGTCTAAGCTGTTTTACATCCTATCGATAATCCAACAGCTCAGAGCTGTTCTGTCCCATAACAGCTTGTGCTAGGGATAGTAAAACAGATCACGCATTTGGACAGCTTACACGTACTGGGCATTTCTCTCCAAAGCTGAAACCTTCACAGCTACTACCAGTTATTCCTAAGCTGAACACCTCTCTGGTTTAATCATCATTCCGATCTAATTAATTCGTTAATCACCATCTAACAACTTCTAGTCCTCACATGTCTACTTGCTACATTTATTACCGTTGTATCCAAAGGGTATATATAGAGGAGAAGAGCAGCTGTGGAAGGGTTACGAATCAGAAAACACTTTACTGGACACACAAGCTAACCCAACCTTCACAATCACAAGCAGAGTTCATCTTGAACCAGCTCGCTACAAGTGACACAAGCACAGAACGCTTCATTCAACTCTGTGTCACATACTCTTCTATTTACACACTCTTTAGTATTGTGATATCTGTGTAAATCAAAACAAAGAGTGTAGAAGTGCTAGAATAGCACAACCAGATGAGCGCTGTGTATTTGTATTGTGAACCAGATCGTGGGTCTGTGTTTCGTTGGGGTATTGTTAGGAGTTCTCGCGGCTGCTGGTTGCGGGAGTGTGTTTGTACAAAAGTTGTATAATTCAAATCTTCTAGTGGAAACCTTCCTATTGAGGAAGAAGCGGAGACGTTGGATAATTTGCTCCGAACTTCCAGAAACAAATCTCTCGTCCCTACATCTCTTACATTCACGCATTGATTAAATTGTTCACTGATTGAATCGTGTTATTTCCGCACAAAAATCTTTTTATTACACGAGACAACAGTATTCTCTGAGAACACCTTCCTAGCTGGTATCTCAGCTGGAAGTTAGCTTCAAGCTGCAAAATTCTTGAAAGGAATTTTCAAATCAAAATTAGCAAGGGAGTTCATTAAACCCCCCCCCCCTAATCCGTAGCATGTTTTCGATCCTAACAAAATACAATAGAAATCGAAGTACGAATGAAATATGCTATATGCTATGCAATGCGTGTCTTGTAGCAAATGATAACAGGTACCAAGACCAGAGTCCAAACAAAAAAGATCATCAGATATCAAGGTGGCAACGTCGTTGAGGGTGCGGGAGGTATTCGGTCGGCCTCAATGGTAAAAGAAACAACGGAGGTATACTAACACAACCCTCCACCACAATATGTCCAAGCCACAACATTGACAGTGCGGAAGCTACCTGTTAGGTCTCAATGAGCTCCTCGTGAGAGTTACAGATCTCAGAGTGTCAAAGAAACAGTTGCCAAAGTAATTCAGGACCCAATATGAATGCATATGCTCAATGTCATGATATAGCAATGCAGCCATATAATCAATATATAAGCGCAGACAACAACACACTGCATGAATGAAACCGATTCTCTAAGTTAATAATATGTTGAGGTGGTTGAAAATTTAACAATTTCAATTGTTGATTTTTTTTAGATGCGGTTTACCAACCGATTCTAACTTTGTACTTCTGAAGCCTGTTTTGTTTTAGTCGACCTATACATATACAAATAAAATTTAATATAACATTAACAAACAACCATTAATTAATTTTAGACAACAAGAAAATCAGACGACGGTCCTAATACAACACTTATATCAAAGTTGCGAGAACCCTCATCTACAAACTGGCCAACCTTGTTCATGTGCGTCTTGCTAAAATGCTCCCACAAAGAAATTTCTTGAGCAAACTCCTTGCGATGCACCATAAAAACAAAACAAAATTAAAATAATAGTCATAACTAATTGATGAAAATTAAATGAAAATACCATCGAGCCCCCATTCTCAACAAATGTACATGAACCAGCAGGCTGCTTCATCATCTATGTGCCCGGTCCAACTGGCTCACTGTGGCGATTCGCATTGTACTTTGCTGCCCTCCCCTTCCGGTCAGCATTGTTCCACACTATTATACATGCCTCCCATGCATCACTAGCGGCACAAAATAGGCTTACTCCCAGACGATTGCCAAGCATGTAGCCTCTTTCGATACAACTCACTCAAACTCGTGTACCATAACAACTTAACCTACGCATCATCTTCCGCTTGCTATTTACACTTTGTCTGTAATTTATGTTTATATTAGCTTCAAAGGACGAATATAGTATAAATAAAAAAATTGAAATAGCACTCGCCACAAAAACTGACCTCAAAACCATTAGTGTTGTTCTTCAGTTACATACTAGGAATGTCCCTCTGCACAAGTCTGAAGGAGAAATTTTGACGAATTAAATGCCGGCCTTGTGATAATCTAGAGTCAAACATACATAGATCATAATGAAAGAAAAAATTCGAATTTTTGGAGAATTAATATATTTTCTTATATTAATTTCTTTTTTAATTATACTTATGGCTTATGGTTTCACCGTATGCATGGATCGTTAAAATCGTCCACAGGGTCGAGACGATGATACTCGTGAATCGTGATCGTTAGGATCGGTCATGTATCTCTATAATTGATTATTGAAATACATTGGGATAAAACATATTAAATAATAAATAAGATAGAATTATTACATTAGTAGTTTGTTTCATAGAAAAATTTACAAATGTTATCATGCTGAAATCTCAATTTGTACTCGGTTTCATCATCGTACATAACTTAGACATCAACGATTTGTTGAGTGGACAAAAGAAACTGTCTCAATTTTATGATCGTCACTTTGATTATTTTCAAGGCTTCTGAGTTCGTTTCTTGTCTGTTGCTTACTTGTGTGTTTCTATCTTTGAGAAAAGCACGTTGTCCTAATTTCCTTACAAACAACCAATTGTTTGGTGTTCGTTTAGTCTTCGGATGTTGTAAAATACAATTTGGACAGCTTGGAAAGTGAACATAAAAGGCTCGTAATAAGGCAGTCTACGATTTCGATTAACCTCAACAAGTTATATGTATTGTGGATTCGTGTTCCGACTCTTGGATGTGGATCATACCACAAGCATCTGAAAGACATGCTATCTGCTAACAATCCTGAATATTCAATTTCAATAATTTCCTCCAACAGTTCATAAAAAATCAATATTAGCCATTTCCCAGAATGACTCATCACATTAACTCCAGAGTCGATCAGTGCAGCTCAGTACAAATCCATGTCATCCTAAATGAACTTTCCTCATAAAAAATGTTGTATTTCTACGTTTCGTATGGTTACAATGACAATGTAATAGTCATTCAGACAGACAATGTGGATGCATTTTTGCAGATTCAACAAAGGATTCGACACACGACAAAACGCATTGTTGGTACATCCAATTTCTATTGTTAGATATGATTTTTCAACCTCAATTTTCGTTAACTAACATACATATTTATACAAATTCAAATTCAATATAACTATATATATTATATATACATATAATATATAGTATAAAAACATTAATTTAATAAAACAGAAACAGATTATTATTTAAATTGAAATACATGGTTACGCCAATTTCAGTCAAAAAAAAAAAGAAATCAAACTAGCAAATGAATGACTGCATGACTCAGCTAGCCGCTACCCCCTAGCGCAGCCTTGAGTTTCTTCACCTGTGCATCATCAAGGAACGTCACCTTCTCCACAATCTCAGATGGCAACGAGTTCGCAAACAGCGCAAAATCAGTGATCTGCAGGCCGGGGTTTTCGCTACTGAAGCTCGCAAACGCCACCGCCGTGCTCCCGCCGCCGTTGATCTGGAAATGCAACACCCCTCGTGGGATAACCGTGATGTCTCCTTTATGAAGCGTCGCCACAAACACTTGGTTAGCCGTGGAGATAAATCCGCTCACGACCACTCCCTTTGTCACCAGCAGAAGCTCTGCGGCCCCAGGGTGAGTGTGTAGTGGGATCACGCCTGCCGGGTCCAAGTCGAGGCGGAGAAGGGAGACGCCTTGCCCGTTTAGGCCGGGGAACTGGGCCGTAAATGCGGGCGAGACGGCTGCTTTGATGATTTCTATCTTCGGGCCGGGAGTCCGTAGACCGGTGTATACGAAGTCGGATACGGTTGCATTGGCGGATGGCTTGCAAGTGTAGCCTGACGGGGTTTCCGGACCGGTCAAATCTGCTATGCAGAAGTCCTGCACCAAACCGTCGGTTCGGGTCAGGGCTAAGAGAGTGAAGCAAACAAAGATTAATCTTAGCATTTTTGAGAGCTGATTAACTAGTGAGGACACTGTATATGTACGTATTTGGTGTGATTAATGTTTTGCATTTGGAGTGAAGTTGGGGTGGTTTATATAGAGTTTGGAGCATTCTTCATGTATGGCTAGAATGACAGCAGGAAATTTGAAGGTGCAAGCTAATTAAAGGAGAGCCACGAATTGGTGATGCTTGCTGGATGGATAGGCCCTTTTGGGTTTTAAGAGAGAAAAAGGACAGGGAAGCCCTTTTTCAATTTACGAATAATTATGCACCACGCACATAGAATATATTATACTGCTAATCTCCATCATATAAGATCGAGTATAGAATAAGAAACATTGAAAAATCTGTGCCTTGAAGATGGCATGTTCGAGTTGGTGCATGAAGTGGACACGAGGACAAATGATCATGAGTTCAATTCCCTCTGCCTTAAACATTTTCTTATCTACAGAGATTGTCTAGTGTGGTTTATATGACTAGCTAGTGCACGTAGTTTGCAGTACGCACCCAAGAGGCGAGCACCCGTTAAGAAGATAAAATATTTTATATTATGAATCAAGGAGAACATGAAATATCATTAAATTTCCCACCCTTGAAAATATTATATACTAACATTTTAATATACCATATAATGTAAACGCATTCTACATCAGCAAGAACTTTTACTGTATATAGAATGACTTGCTTTTCGTCGGGCCGATAGTCATCTCACTAAGAAGAACTTTACTACGGACATTTTGGTCGAACCCAATTGAATATCACCACCAAATGAAATATAATTCAATAATCTACTCCCGGCATAGATTAAAGTTGATCTAACAAATTTAAAACTGATCATTTGGAGACCTTTAAAACTCTACGATGCATGTTAAAATCTGCAAGAGCTCAATGTGTTGCTTCAGTATAGCTACAATCATGCATTGGAGAAGCAAGTTATAAAAAGAAGTGGTCCAAAAGGGCACATGGAAATGGAGGAAGGAAGAGCATAAGAAGACATAAAAGACAGCTATAGAAAAGGGCAAGAAAGCTACGAATGGTATCCATCTTCTATGTAATTCGTTTCGATTCTAACCACAAAAACAACTTTTGTGATCTTCGAAAGGGCAAACTAGTATCGTGTTTTGGCTTACTCTAGTGTTGCTGCACTACTTCTCTTCTAAACCTTTTTTTTTTTTTTGAACGAGTGATATATATCATGTATATTTACACCAAACATGAGTGTTTTCAATGGACGTATATAATTAAATTTAATTACTAAATCCGAAGGCTATGAAAAAATTATATATATATATATATATGATTGGTGGAGGTTTTGTCGGGGGGTGGTGCGTCATAGAAGTGAATGCGAAATTGCTTGGCAGCGCTTCTTTGAGATACCCTCTTTCAGAGGGCAAAAAAATATACATATGGACAATAATGACCTTTACTTTTCTAACGACAGAAATCTATACATTCTGAATTTTCCCTCAAATATATAGATAGGTCTTTTTATTTTCAATATATTAGAATAATTTCGGAAAGAATTACAAACAAACTTTCTATTAATTTTGATACCACCAATAATTTTCATCCCGGGACCCGAGGAAATAGCTCCTCTTAAAAACGCCACTGGTAACCTTCCATCTTGGCTCCACCCCGTCACCTCGGTCCTCGGGAGAATTTCATCTCAATCTGCTCGGCAATCAGTCATCCCTGCTCTACTCGGGAGGCTGTCATCTATGCTCTACTCGGGAGCCTGTCATCCCTGCTCTACTCGGGAGCCTGTCATCCCTGCTCTACTCTGGAACCTGTCAACTCTACAACTTGGCCCTCTTGTATAACTCATGATTAGTGCACCAAAGCTGCAAAACTCATCCCTGCGTACAGGTGTTAGGGTAGCACACGCAAGGTCTGCTCTGCCCATCCCAGCTCATGATTATTCAGGTAGTACAACACGCAACCCCTTTGCTCGCCTATAAATACCCAGGTATTCTCTCATTTTTTAGGGACATTCAGCAGACTCATTCTCTGCACTATATATATTCTTGATCACCCGACTGACTTAAGCATCGGAGGGCCTTCGTCGGGATGGCTCCCGACGCCCTTTGACCAGTGTCTGTGGTTGCAGGTCATTGCAGGATGTATAACCTCCTCTTCCCCCGAGGACAAACCTTCTCATCCTCCTAGGACAAACCTCTTCTTCCCCCGAGGACAAACCTTCTCATCCTCCTAAGACAAACCTCCTCTTTCCCCGAGGACAAACCTTCTCATCCTCCTAGGACAAACCTCATCTTCCCTCGAGGACAAACCTTCTCATCCTCCTAGGACAAACCTCCTCTTCCCCCGAGGACAAACCTTCTCATCCTCTTAGGACAAGCCTCCAGATCTCCAGATCTCCTCGGGTGGCGATGTGTAACTCTCTGGTCGAGAACCGATGATGATTTTGAGATCGCATCAATTGGCGCCGTCTGTGGGAACCAAAAAAGAGAGTGAAAATGCCGTCAAGGAGGAACAGAGCGCCATAGTGGAGAATATTGATGTACAGGAAGAGGCTGATGACGCTGGAGCATAAAAAACAACCACACAAAAACTCTAAAACTAGGTTCGTTCTAGTTAAATATGTCTTTTGCAATAGGACGACACGATCAAAAGATGCTTTTCTTGCGTTCACCCTACTCGGGTTACGTCCTTATCTGAATATTGTTAGAACGAATTTAGAAGCCCAACACCCGTTGGCTCCAAATCCCGACCTACTCGGAAGATTATTATCTCTGCTCGGGAATCAGTTATTTACCCTGCTCGGGAATATATGCTGTGCTCTGCTCGGGAATATATGCTGTGATCTGCTCGAAAATCTCTTATCTTTCCCTACTCGGGAATCTGATATCTTGCCCTGCTCGGGAATCAGTTATCTACCCTGCTCGGGAATCTGCTCTTGCTCTGCTCTTCTCAGGAATATGTTATCTTGCTCTGCTCTTCTCAGGAATATGTTATCTTGCTCTGCTCTGATCAGGAATCGGTAAGTCCAACCAGCTTGGCAATTTATAAGCCCGATCTACTCGGCACCCTACTATCAACTCCGGTTGGTATCTAACACTTGGATAGAGATCCTATCTAAGCATAAGTCCGATCTACTCGGCACCCTACTATCAACTCCGGTTGGTATCTAACACTTGGATAGAGATCCTATCTAAGCACAAGCCCGACCGGCTCGGCGTTATAAATCCAACCTTCGTTGGTATATTAAGTCCGACCAGCTCGGCCAACTGAGCCCTACCTCCTCGAGAACTCTAGCAGTAGATTCAAACATCGGATTATGACTTATCCTGACATCCAATTGAACTTAATATACAGCTGCGGAATAAGTGCACTCAGAACATGGTTTTCCTCAAAAAGCACAAGTTTGCACCTCGGGTCCCGATTACTACTCTAAGTCCTACACTTCACTTCTTCGTTTAGGACTCGTTGGGGGGGTTACTATTGATACCACCAATAATTTTCATCCCTGGACCCGAGGAAAGAGCTCCTCTTAAAAACGCCACTGGTAACCTTCCATCTTGGCTCCACCCCGTCACCTCGGTCCTTGGGAGAATTTCATCTCAATCTGCTCGGCAATCAGTCATCCCTGCTCTACTCGGGAGGCTGTCATCTATGCTCTACTTGGGAGGCTGTCATCCCTGCTCTACTCGGGAGCCTGTCATCCCTGCTCTACTCGGGAGCCTGTCATCCCTGCTCTACTCTGGAACCTGTCAACTCTGCAACTTGGCCCTCTTGTATAACTCATGATTAGTGCACTGACAAAGCTGCAAAACTCATCCCTGCGTACAGGTGTTAGGGTAGCGTACACGCAAGGTCTGCTCTGCCCATCCCTGCTCATGATTATTAAGGTAGTACAACACGCAACCCATTTGCTCGCCTATAAATACCCAGGTATTCTCTCATTTGCTAGACACATTCAGCAGACTCATTCTCTGCACTATATATCTTCTTGATCACCCGACTGACTTAAGCATCGGAGGGCCTTCGTCGGGATGGCTCCCGACGCCCTTTAACCAGTGTTTGTGGTTGCAGGTCATTGTCCTAGGACAAGCCTCCAGATCTCCAGATCTCCTCGGGTGGCGATGTGTAACTCTCTGGTCGAGAACCGATGACGATTTTGAGATCGCATCAAATTTATTCAAAATGGTTATAAATTTTCTAATACGGAGTTATTTACCTAACAAAATTTAATAAATATATAAATTGCACTATATATTTGGAACCTGATTAACGTGGTTTGCACAGTTTTGAAAAATTCCATGTCGTTGGTTAAAAAAAGGCAATGTTATCTTTATAATAATATGTAAACCACATGGCAACATACGTGTACCTGCACAACATATCCATCAAGAATATGCCAATAATAATATCCATCTAATTGACAAAAGTTCTAAATTGTTTCCCAATTCTCCTCGTTTTAACTTCGGCGTAAACAAATTGTCCCAAAAAACATAGTACCTCCATCTTATACATATAGGTTTTTTTCTTCCTCATCCATCACAATCATATGGTTTAGTGTTTATATTACATTTTTTCCTTTTCTTTTACCGATTTTTCCCATTTAGTTTGTCTATTTAACTATTTAATTAGTCAATTTAATAAGGATATTTTCTCTGGTAGTGGCACCCTCAAGTCAAATAATTAAAAACCATTATTTTTCACCCTTTTCATATTTTCAGTTAAAATATATTAAATTAAAGGGGAAATTTTTTCAATATCGAAAAATAGTTCAATAACTTTATTTAGCTAGCAACTTCACGCCTCCAATATTTTCTCACTTGCAACTCATGATGGCTTGGTTTTTTAAAAACCACTTGGATATGGAGCACCCATCTATGATATGTTTGTTAAATCCTGTCGTATTTTATCCTTTAATCAATGGACCAGAAGAGTGGTTTGATTGCAAATTGATCCCATTGGTGTGCCTTGGCTTGAGAAAGCAATTAAAAAACCCTGGAAGTATATTGTGTGATGTAGCCAAATTATCTCAGCCGACAAGCAAACACGAACGTCGGGCAACTGGGGACTGGATTATACTTCTCCTTGTTGTCTGCAACCACAAATAACTCGTCAGAGGGCGCCGAAAGTGTATCCGGCGAAGCCCCTCCGATGCTTAAGTCAGGCAGTGCGCAGGAGAGAAAACGAGAGCAAATATGTGCTGTGAGAGCAAGTGAGTGCAAGAATGAGTGTGTGTGAGTGAATGGGGCATACCTGGTATTTATAGAGGGGCTAAGGCGGTGGAAGAGAATATCTTGGCGAATATCCTCCGTGATCCTCGGGATCCTCTTGCCTAAATAAGGAAAGGTGTATCGACCCAAGGAAAGGCGTATCCCAGCGGGATTCATCTACATAAGGAAAGACGTATCTGGACAGGACTCTTCACAACGTCGGGACATGGTCCTCGGGAAACACTCCCGAAATGGTAGTGAGGCCTCGGGAAAGACTCCCGATCTTGATGCGTGTACTCGGGTGCTTCGCGACCTTGGTGGCGCATATCGGGGCTTTAGGTGAGCTGCTTGTCCTCGGGTACCGAGGTGGTCATGAGGGGCATCAGGAGTATCCCCCGCCGCGAGTCCTAGACGAAGAATTGAAGTATAGGAGTATGTGTGACTGAGGTCGGGACCCGAGGTGATATCCTCAACTCTGCGGAAAACCAGGATCCCCGTGACATTATACTCCATCATTGATAAAGAGACACGTGGACGGCCAGATTGAGGTCGGGTTGTGTTTTGGGGAGAAAACCATAATCTGTGTGACGCTACATCGCAGCCGTTGATAAGATTCCAGCTAACGGCCGAGATCGAGGGGGCCTGACACCCGAGGTGACGGTTGGAGTTCCCGAGGTGATCTGGAGCGTTGATTGGTGCGCGATCGTACGATCGTGAGTCTCCCAGTTTCCATATAAATACTTCGAAGCTCCTTCTTCATTTCTCACTTTCACTTTCTCTGCGCGTCGAAACTCTGTCAAAATCCTCTCTCGCTCCCGAGCACTTGATCAACTTGCCCGACCTCCTACCCCTACTCCAGTAAGTCTTATTTCTTCTTTTTAAAATGTCGTCTTCTACTGACAGCCCAGTCAGGAGCGTAGTGAACGCTGTAGATAGTAACCCCAAAAGTCCCGAGGTCAAAGGACCCTGGATTCCCGACCAGGTCGAGCTGGGGTCCAAGAATGCTCCCTGGTACAAGGAGAAATCCTCCAATCTTAGGTCGTTGGACATCTCCTTAATCAAGGAGAAGGGGGGGATGTTCGACAATTTTGAGGTAGTTATCCCCGGCCCCGAGGAGAGGGCCCATCTCCCCCCACCCCCCCGAGACTTCCACACATTCTACATTAACCAGTTAGAGATGGGTCTTCGGTTCCCTCTCCCGAGGTTTATCGCTGCCCTCTGCCAGCATATTAAGATAAGCCCAAGCCAACTAGACCCCAACTCATACAGCTTCCTCCTAGCCTTGGACGTACTCCTCCGCTACCACAATCTTCCCCTAGTCCCTTACGTTCTCATGCAACTGGTCCAAGTCAAAAGACTAGGACCGGGGAAATTTTACCTCTCGCACAAGGGGGATCATGCGTTTATCAAGGGGAACCCAAGCTCCCATAAGGGTTGGATGAACCGGTTCTTCTGTGTGAAACGGGTTGGGAAGAAGAGGGACCCCTGGAAATGTGAGATGTCCTGGCGGGACAACATGTATACCCTGACTCCCCGAACCCCCGATCGGTCCCCGAACTTGGCCTCTTTCCTCGACGCCATGCACGACAAGAGCTATAATGCTCCCGAGCTTATCCAGGAAGATCTCCTATGTTTCTTCGGGTTTAGCAGGAAGGGGGATCGAGCTGATCGGGGACCTCGGTATGGTCGTGTCTTGTCTTAGCTGTGTCATGATATGTTCCCGAGCTCATTCCTTGTCCGAACTAACTCTTACCTTGTTTCTTCTTTTGTAGACGAACGCATGGGCAAAGCAGAGATGCTGAGGGCTTTGGAGGAGGCACTGAAAAGGGTCGAGCCCCGATGCCCCCGACTAAAACGGCCGAGGAGCGTCCCGACACACCGCCGGTCATTACGATTCCAAAGGCCTCTTCCCCGAAGAGGGGGCCGACGATGCAAGCGGGTCCTGGGCGAGTCCCTCCTCTTAACTTCTTCGAGGAATCGCTGGTGGTGTCTCCGTCTGGGGTCGTGGCCACCAATCTTCTCTGCCACATTGCCCAGACCGGGACATTGGTCGGTTGTCGGGCGCCAGCACTGCGGAGGCTGTGGGCTTATTTTCATCCAACCTCGCAGCGGTACACTCCCGACCTTCTCGAATTTTTGTCTCCTGCATATGTTAGTGTTTATTTTGACGTTTGATTCTTATGCAGGCCCTGGCCTGGGGAGGCGAGGTGATAAAACGCCTCACCCGAGCCCAGCGAGAGGAAGGTGACCTCCACCGTAGCTTCGAGGACACAGCCGAGCATTGCACCGAGCTCGAGACATGACTGGTGGAGGTGGAAGCTGCTCGGGCCGAGGAGGCAAGGGCTGCCGAAGCGCATTTGGGGCTTTGGAGGCTCGAGGGCTGAGGCTGGAGGCCGAGAAGAAGGCCCTAGCGTCCGAGAAAAAGGCACTCGAGGTTGAGAAAGCGGCGTTGATGGCTGAGCTCGCCGAGACCAAGGCTCGTGCTGAGGAAGAGGCCGAGCATCTGAGGAGTGAGGCTACCAATTCATGGGATCTCGGCAAGGAAGCTTTCCTGAAGTCTTCCGAGTTTGGCTCCCTGTGCGCGAAGAAGTCCTTGGGTTACTTCAAGGTTGGCTTCTCAGGCTTCTTGGCTCAGTTTCGGGCCAATGGCTATTCTGAGGAAGAGCACCCGACTTCCTTCCTCAATTATGAGAAGGCTTTGGCGGACATGTCCGAAGAAGAACAGGCCGAGGAGGAGGAGGAAGAGTAAGAAGAAGCCGACGCCACTCTCCCGAACTCCCCTAGGCCTTAGTTTTATTTACATTTTTCAATGCCTTGTAACTTTTATCGTTTAATGAAATCTCATTTCTCATTTTTGTTGGCGACAATGGCGGATCCGGATCCCGTTTCCCGAGGTAGGACAAGCCTCCAGATCTCCAGATCTCCAGATCTCCTCGTCCTAGGACAAGCCTCCAGATCTCCAGATCTCCTCGGGTGGCGATGTGTAACTCTCTGGTCGAGAACCGATGACGATTTTGAGATCGCATCAAATTTATTCAAAATGGTTATAAATTTTCTAATACGGAGTTATTTACCTAACAAAATTTAATAAATATATAAATTGCACTATATATTTGGAACCTGATTAACGTGGTTTGCACAGTTTTTGAAAAATTCCATGTCGTTGGTTAAAAAAAGGCAATGTTATCTTTATAATAATATGTAAACCACATGGCAACATACGTGTACCTGCACAACATATCCATCAAGAATATGCCAATAATAATATCCATCTAATTGACAAAAGTTCTAAATTGTTTCCCAATTCTCCTCGTTTTAACTTCGGCGTAAACAAATTGTCCCAAAAAACATAGTACCTCCATCTTATACATATAGGTTTTTTTCTTCCTCATCCATCACAATCATATGGTTTAGTGTTTATATTACATTTTTCCTTTTCTTTTACCGATTTTTCCCATTTAGTTTGTCTATTTAACTATTTAATTAGTCAATTTAATAAGGATATTTTCTCTGGTAGTGGCACCCTCAAGTCAAATAATTAAAAACCATTATTTTTCACCCTTTTCATATTTTCAGTTAAAATATATTAAATTAAAGGGGAAATTTTTTCAATATCGAAAAATAGTTCAATAACTTTATTTAGCTAGCAACTTCACGCCTCCAATATTTTCTCACTTGCAACTCATGATGGCTTGGTTTTTTAAAAACCACTTGGATATGGAGCACCCATCTATGATATGTTTGTTAAATCCTGTCGTATTTTATCCTTTAATCAATGGACCAGAAGAGTGGTTTGATTGCAAATTGATCCCATTGGTGTGCCTTGGCTTGAGAAAGCAATTAAAAAACCCTGGAAGTATATTGTGTGATGTAGCCAAATTATCTCAGCCGACAAGCAAACACGAACGTCGGGCAACTGGGGACTGGATTATACTTCTCCTTGTTGTCTGCAACCACAAATAACTCGTCAGAGGGCGCCGAAAGTGTATCCGGCGAAGCCCCTCCGATGCTTAAGTCAGGCAGTGCGCAGGAGAGAAAACGAGAGCAAATATGTGCTGTGAGAGCAAGTGAGTGCAAGAATGAGTGTGTGTGAGTGAATGGGGCATACCTGGTATTTATAGAGGGGCTAAGGCGGTGGAAGAGAATATCTTGGCGAATATCCTCCGTGATCCTCGGGATCCTCTTGCCTAAATAAGGAAAGGTGTATCGACCCAAGGAAAGGCGTATCCCAGCGGGATTCATCTACATAAGGAAAGACGTATCTGGACAGGACTCTTCACAACGTCGGGACATGGTCCTCGGGAAACACTCCCGAAATGGTAGTGAGGCCTCGGGAAAGACTCCCGATCTTGATGCGTGTACTCGGGTGCTTCGCGACCTTGGTGGCGCATATCGGGGCTTTAGGTGAGCTACTCGATCCTCGGGTCTCGAGGTGGTCATGGTGGGAATCAGTATATTTTTGGGGTGGGACACGAAAAGTCACCTGTCCTAGCTAGTTTCGGATTGTTGTTTTTATTATTTTCGTTTTTTTTTATAATATATTGATCAAGTATTCAAATCTTAATAAAGAGTCGGGGATCATGAGTTAACAATGCTCGGAACTGTTGATCCCCTATACTTTACCACAGCTAAAATTGATCCTCACATAAAAAAAATCAGGTTTTAATTGCATCTAATTGAAGATAATATTATTTTGGAGATATACGAGGAACTAGTTACCTTTATTTTTTAAGGTATTGTTTTGTCTAGTGCGATGTACGACATGATTAATAATATATTGTGTGATTATAAAATGATTGATTTGGAAAAAGTAATATGTTTGGTTTTAATGGTTAAATTTGGGACATGTATGGAATTATATTTTTAATATTTATAAAAACTGATAAATAATAAAAAGAAAATGATTAGAGATAATATTATAATTTTATTTTAATGTTTTAATTGATGCAAGATAATTAGATAAACAATATTCCTAGCCGAACACGGTATATGATTATGATATTAATAATGTACTATCTAAGAGCATCAAAGAGGAAACGGAACTTCAGTATAGATTAAGCCCAAGCCAACTAGACCCCCAATCCATACAGCTTCCTCCTAGCCTTGGACGTACTCCTCCGCTACCACAATCTTCCCCTAGTCCCTTACGTTCTCATGCAACTGGTCCAAGTCAAAAGACTAGGACCGGGGAAATTTTACCTCTCGCACAAGGGGGATCATGCGTTTATCAAGGGGAACCCAAGCTCCCATAAGGGTTGGATGAACCGGTTCTTCTGTGTGAAACGGGTTGGGAAGAAGAGGGACCCCTGGAAATGTGAGATGTCCTGGCGGGACAACATGTATACCCTGACTCCCCGAACCCCCGATCGGTCCCCGAACTTGGCCTCTTTCCTCGACGCCATGCACGACAAGAGCTATAATGCTCCCGAGCTTATCCAGGAAGATCTCCTATGTTTCTTCGGGTTTAGCAGGAAGGGGGATCGAGCTGATCGGGGACCTCGGTATGGTCGTGTCTTGTCTTAGCTGTGTCATGATATGTTCCCGAGCTCATTCCTTGTCCGAACTAACTCTTACCTTGTTTCTTCTTTTGTAGACGAACGCATGGGCAAAGCAGAGATGCTGAGGGCTTTGGAGGAGGCTGAGGCGGCCTCCTCGGGGGCAGCCGCGCCTCTGAAAAGGCGACAAAATAGAGGAAGGCCTCCACTCCCACGGAGAAGGAGGCCCGACGTCAGAGAAGAAGAAAGGCCCTGCCCCCACCACTGAAAAGGGTCGAGCCCCGATGCCCCCGACTAAAACGGCCGAGGAGCGTCCCGACACACCGCCGGTCATTACGATTCCAAAGGCCTCTTCCCCGAAGAGGGGGCCGACGATGCAAGCGGGTCCTGGGCGAGTCCCTCCTCTTAACTTCTTCGAGGAATCGCTGGTGGTGTCTCCGTCTGGGGTCGTGGCCACCAATCTTCTCTGCCACATTGCCCAGACCGGGACATTGGTCGGTTGTCGGGCGCCAGCACTGCGGAGGCTGTGGGCTTATTTTCATCCAACCTCGCAGCGGTACACTCCCGACCTTCTCGAATTTTTGTCTCCTGCATATGTTAGTGTTTATTTTGACGTTTGATTCTTATGCAGGCCCTGGCCTGGGGAGGCGAGGTGATAAAACGCCTCACCCGAGCCCAGCGAGAGGAAGGTGACCTCCACCGTAGCTTCGAGGACACAGCCGAGCATTGCACCGAGCTCGAGACA
>KQ991698.1:6683-28110 GCA_001598015.1 Dorcoceras hygrometricum
AAGCCCTAATCACCTTTATTAATTAGGTTGGTAGATGGGCTTGAACCGGCCCATTGGACTTGGGTCAGGCCCAAGTCCTATATGAACATTCGGTTCATTTAAATCACCACGATTTCATCATAACTCCGATCGTCGATCAGATCGGACCGATCGACTCAGTTTCCAAAACTGAATATTATGATGCGAAAAACGATTTTTCAGATACCTAGTCCAAAATGACCGTTTTGCCCCTCAACAACGGGAAATCACGATTTGACCCCTATTGACTTTTAGGAAGTCGCACTCCCTAAAATCATCCTCCTATGCTCAATGCATTGAGCTCAGTTTCCGTACGGTAATCATGAATCCAATACTTGTGTGACCCTCAATGGTTCAGGGATACAGCTAGCCGTGGGCCCACAACCATTGTGGCTCCGAAATCACAATTTCGGACTTGCCCAACGGATCATGGTAAAGCGTCTAGCAACATCGCCCCATGATCCCCCAGGTATCACTGATAGTACCTGCAAGAACCAGTTGGTCGTGGTTAGCGTACAGTACGGTCCTTTCAATCCATATATCCCGATCAGATCAACGACCATTGGTAAATCGAGAGTCGCTAAAGATCCGATAGCTATGCATACATCTTGGAGATCGAATAGTGACATCGAGAGTGTAACTAGGTAAACCCATTTACCTAAAACACTTCTAGTACTCTGGCCAGAGATTTATACACTATTATCCACTTAGATAGCATAGGATATCCACGCATGTAAGCGAGCGGTGAATCCTCGACAACGAAGCATCGACTCCTACATGCATCGGGATCTTACCCAATCCCGCCGCCTAATGACCCCAAGTGAGTCGGCAAACGGGTCAAAGTGAGACGCCTATCATGTAGAGACTCAATGACGTTTCGAGTCGTGAGGACTAATCAGTACAACCAAGACCTCGGACTTATCCACTCGACAAATGGTAACCACTTGGAGAGTCCGAACGAGGGTAGTTCGATAGATCACCAGGTCACTATCTATCTGCATGCTCAGAACATCACAATGTTCCCTACCAATGAAACATGGTACTCCGCATCGCAGATACTAGTCTCAATCTCGGGCGGCCTTATCCTCATTTTGACGGCCCAATCGACTAGGAACTAATTCCGAATACACAGTGACTATTAGATGTGTTTCATGATAGCCGTCATACCCACTATCACATCTAACATACACTATGGTGCATTCTAGGTCTTTATCCAACACAATTGTTAACATTATATAAACATAATGAAGATAAAGAATGCCATAAACAAATGCGAATATCATATATAAAGACTGTCATATACAAGAGTCTATAAACCCACACGCCACAAGTTGGCTAGTTGGGCATCTACTCTAACATACCCGAGGCGGCGTTGCGACGCTGTTTTTCGAATCCTTGGATTTTCGGGCCTGTCCCGGACGGCTCGAGGAGTGTTTGGGCCAATATTCGATATTGGGCCTATTTTGGTCGATTTTGAAATTTTTGAGATTTTGGGCCTAAAATTGTTTTAAGCCCAATATGATGCAATTAAAATTGCAAAATATGATTTTAGTTATGAAATATGATTTTATAATTAAAATATGATTTTGTTGATTAAAATATGATTTTATCGACAAAATGCGATTTTATTATAAAATACGATTTTGTAATTAAAATATGATTTTGTGGGTAAATAATTTGATTATTTAAATTTATGCATATTAATTAGATTGATTGCATGTCTGGGATGATCGAGAGCCGTGCCCAACGTGTTAGGTATATGCTTTAAGTTTTGCGATTTCGGTTGTAATATATTGTTGATATCATTCAAAGATATTGAAGACCGAAGATCTGTAAAACCGGAAAGCTTTGTAATAGGATTGCATTGCATATTGCATTTCACCTAGGACTGGACCCAGGTCCGTGATTGGCAACCACGGACCGCATAGCTCTCGCGATCGATCATCCCAAAGTTATATATATATTTGATATATGTTGCATCCGCATGTTTTAAATTGTGATTTGAAATTGCATGAGACCAAATTTTTCAAAAATAAAATCCCTCGTTTTAAATACGATTTAAAACTGATATCAAGATTAAATGTTTATTCGATAAACTAAGGGAATTTAAATCTGTTTAAATTATCCCTACCTTCCATCAACAATGGGTGTACGTCGATGCTACCCGCATACATGGCCCGGCTCATATTATTGAGGCGGTTATGTATGCCGGAAAGCTGTCCACGCCATTGGCAATTGTTGTGAGTCGGTTGAAACTCCCTTTAACGTTGGCTCATATTATTGGGGACGTTAAGGGTACCGTCCTTCACGACTCGACATTGATGGGTCATCTTGACACGTGATAGTAAACGGCGTCATATTATTGGGCCCTTACTGGACGTGAGGTAAAATACATGGAGGTTGCACCGGTTGCAATTGGGTTCTGCCATTCGGGGGTCATGGTTGGCTGATATTATTCGGGATCATGATCGCTCGATTGGACTCTGTGTACCCACTAAAGAAACTTGTTTTCTCGATTTCATTAGAGGGTGGTGAAATCGTTAAAATAGTGGGAGGATAATTCATAAAACTTAACGACATTGTTTTATGTCTTAGCGTTTTTCATATATAGTTAGTAATGCATGTCTGTTTTTCTTTTCAGTATAAACTGCTTTATAGTGTCTTCGATCAAAAACCCACTCGCTGCTATACTGGATAGCAACAAGTTCACCGGTCTGAACTACCAAGACTGGCTTCGAAACCTCAACATTGTGTTGGCTTCGGAGAAACTTCTCTATACGATAGAGAAGAGCCCTCCGAAGGAAGCCCCTGCCGATATCAGCCCTGAGGAGCTGGTTACGCTTAAACAATGGTGGGACGACGAGCTTAAGACTCGATGCTATGTGATGGCATCGATGTCCAACGAAATGCAACGGCGCTTTGAGAAGATGAAGTATGCTGCTGACATACTCTTTCATCTCAAGGAACTGTATGGGGAGAACTCTCGACATGAGAGGTTCACCGCTGTCAAGGAGCTTATGACGAGCCGCATGTGCGATGGGACTTCGGTCCGCGAGCATGGGGTTCGTATGATTGGGCTCGTTAAAAAGCTGGCGGGCCTTGATATCACACTTCCACACGAGCTGTCTGTGGATGTGCTTCTCCTCTCACTACCCGCTGCATTCGACCCTTTTGTGGTCAACTTCAACGTGAACAAGCTGGCAGCCACCCTTGAAGAGGTGGTTAACATGCTGGTCGTGTTTGAGGGAACCATAAAGAAGGAAAAGCCCGTCCTCCTTATGGGCTCCTCTTCCTCTGCGAAGAAGGGGCCCAGACGCAAGGGTAAGAAGCGTTCTGCCCCTGCGAAGGAGTAAAAGCCCACTAAGAAGCCAAAGGAAAAGGCTTCCAAGCCAAACAAGTCCGAGGATGTTTCCACCACTGCCACAAGCCTGGGCATTGGAGGAGGAACTGCAAGGAGTACCTCGAGCAGTTACGAACTGCAAAAGGTATGTTCTATATCAAAATAAATATGTCTCTTAATTCGACTTCTTGGGTACTTGATACCGGATGTGGATCTCATATCTGCAATGATTTGCAGGTGATGACAAGAAGCCGACGTCTTAGAGAGGGTGAGACCCACTTGAGGCTGGGCAATGGAGCAAGAGTTGCTGCAGTAGCTATAGGAGATATCTATTTATTTCTATCGTCAAATTTTAAGTTGTTATTGAAAGATGTTTTATTTGTTCCCGAATTAATAAAGAACATTATTTCTGTTTCTATGCTTGATAGTGATGGATATTCTTGTGTTTTTGCTAATTCGATTTGCAATATATACAAGAATGAATGTTTGATTGGTATTGGGGAACGCGAAAACGATCTATACACCTTAAAATTAAAACCAGTTCCAACTCACGATGTGGAAACACATACAACAACAATTAAAAGGAAATACGATAGCTTAAACCAAGCACAACTTTGGCACGCTAGGCTAGGTCATATTTCTCTAAGTAGGATGAACAAGTTAGTTAGGAGTGACATGTTTCATCTGTCAGACATTAACTCCCTACCGACTTGTGAATCTTGTCTCAAAGGAAAGATGACTAAACAACCCTTCAAGGGCAAGCCTGAACGTACCCAAGGCCTATTGGATTTTATCCATACTGATGTGTGTGGCCCACTTAGCATTGGTACTAAGTACGGTCACACATACTTCATCACCTTTACCGATGATCACTCTAGGTATGGGTACTTGTACTTAATGAAGCACAAGTCTGAATCCTTTGAAAGGTTCAAAGAATTCAAGGCTGAAGTAGAAAATCAATTAGGCAAAAGTATTAAAGCACTTCGATCCGATCGAGGTGGTGAATACTTAAGTGCTGAATTTCAAGACTATCTTAAAGAGAATGGGATTCTCTCGCAGTGGACCCCTCCGGCCACATCACAGCTCAATGGTGTAGCGGAGCGTCGTAATCGAACCTTGATGGACATGGTTCGATCTATGATGAGCTTCACTGAGCTTCCTACCTCGTTTTGGGGCTATGCGCATGAAACGGCGGTAATGTTGTTGAACAATGTCCACACCAAGGCAGTGGATAAGACTCCATATGAGATGTGGATGGGCAAACCACCCAAATACTCATACATGAGGATTTGGGTATGTCCTGCTTACGTGAAGTAGACAGTGGGAGATAAGCTGGATACGAGATCCATCTTATGTTACTTCGTTGGGTATCCAAAGAATTCCATTGGATACTACTTCTACTATCCCAACGAAACAAAAGTGTTTGTTTCTAGGAATGCCACCTTTATGGAAAGGGAATTTCTACTTGATAGAAAGGGCAAAATAGTAGAACTCGAAGAGGTTCGAGAACCAACTGAAGTACCGAGTGAATCTCCTGCGCCTCCAGAGCCAGTGCCAGAAATGGTCGCACCTAGAAGATCCGAAAGGGTTCCTAGGGCTCCTGAAAGATATGGTTTCCTTCTTGAAGATGATCCAAGTGATCAAGTTGTTGGATGTGATCCAAGGACCTTCAAGGAGGCAATTTCCGATGCTGATTCTAATTTGTGGCTTGAAGCAATGCAGTCTGAGTTTGACTCAATGCATGCGAACCAAGTTTGGACTCTTGTTAATCCTCCCGAAGGAATTCTTCCTATTGGGTGTAAATGGATATACAAGAGGAAACTTGGGTCTGATGGTAAGGTACTGACCTACAAGGCACGACTGATCGCGAAAGGCTACACTCAAAGGCAAGGCGTTGACTATGATGAAACCTTTTCACCAGTCGCAATGTTCAAGTCGATTAGAATCTTATTAGCCATAGCCGCATGGTACGACTATGAGATATGGCAAATGGATGTGAAAACTGTGTTCCTTAATGGAAACATTGAGGAATAGATCTATGTGACGCAGCCTGAGGGTTTCACATCGGTAGGAAGTGAGCATAAGGTATGCAAACTTCAGAGATCGATCTACGGTCTCAAACAAGCATCGAGGAGTTGGAACCTGAGATTCGATGAAACAATTAAGGAATTTGGTTTCATCAAGAATCCCGAGGAGCCATGTGTATATAAGAAGGTAGTTAAAAGCGCTGTGACATTCCTTGTACTTTACGTTGATGACATTCTACTCGTTGGGAATGATGTAGGAATGCTGCAGTCAACTAAAGTATGGTTGTCTAGTAGATTCTCAATGAAGGACATGGGTGAAGCATCCTATATTCTTGTAATACAGATCTATCGGGATAGATCGAAACGGATGCTCGGACTCACCCAAGCTACCTACATCGATACCATACTTAAGCGGTTCTCTATGGAAGAGTCCAAGAGAGGACACCTACCTATGAGCCACGGGGTCACTCTATCTAAGTCTATGTGTCCGAAGACTGATGAGGAAATAGAGAGTATGACACGTGTGCCATATGCCTCGGCAATAGGTAGTATTATGTATGGCATGATCTCAACTAGATCGGATGTCGCATATGCTCTGAGTGTCATGAGCCGCTACCAGGCCAACCCCGGCCAATTGCATTGGAAGGCTGTGAAAGATATTCTTAAGTACTTACGAAGGACTAAGAATATGTTCATGGTCTATGGGGTGGTGAACTGAAATTGGAAGGCTACACTGATTCTAGCTTCCAATGTGACGTGGATGATTCGAAGTCTACCTCTGGATTTGTATTCATACTCAATGGTGGTGCTGTCCCTTGAAAGAGTTCCAAGCAAGACACCATCGCGGATTCAACCACTGAGGCTGAGTACATCACAGCATCAGCTGCTGCTAAGGAGGCGGTTTGGATGAGGAATTTCGTCCAAGAGTTGGGCGTCATTCCTGATGGAGTTGGTCCAGTCCCGGTGTACTGCGACAACACGGGTGCCGTTGCGCAAGCAAAGTAGCCTAGGTCTCATCAAAGATCCAAACATATACTGAGGAAATACCACATAATCCGGGATATTTTGGCTCAAGGTGACATAGCAGTTGAGAGAGTCGCCTCTGCGGACAACATTGCTGATCCACTTACGAAGCCCTTGCCAGGACCGTTGCTTGAAAAACATCGCGAAACAATGGGACTACGTCTGATGAGTAGTTGGCTATAGGGCAAGTGGGAGATTGTTAGAGTAGATGCCCAACTAGCCAACTTGTGGCGTGTGGGTTTTTATTGACTCTTGTATATGACAGTCTTTATATATGTTATTCGCATTTCTTTATGGCGTTCTTTATTTTCATTGTGTTATGTGATGTTAACAATTGTGTTGGATAAAGACCTAGAATGCATCATAGTGTATGTTAGATGTGATAGTGGATTTGATGGCTATCATGAAACACATCTAATAGTCACTGTGCATTCTGAATTCGTTCCTAGTCGATTGGGCCGTAAAAATGAGGATAAGGCCGCCCGAGCTTGAGACTAGCGTCTGTGATGTGAAGTACCATGTTTCATTGGTAGGGAACATTGTGATGTTCTGAGCATGCAGATGGATAGTGACCTGGTGATCTATCGAACTACCCTCGTTCGGACTTTTTTTCATAATAACAGTAGATAAATCGAATAAATATCAAATACGTTCGTGTTTGTATTTTAGTGAAATCATTAATTTCAAATAACTGATCTATCCAGCTATATCTTAAGATATTCTTAAACTTTTTTTTTAACATTTTCATAAGAATATTAGGTGTGAGAATTAGGTGTGACAGAATATGAATTATAAGTTCACGAGTTTTGTATATAAATATCCTAAATATTTTATACACACTACTTTTATATAGATGAACTTATAATGTAGAGTAGGGTTGCTTAATGGTCTGGTTCTACCCGGAACCGATTCGGAACCGATCCATTAAATCCAAATCACCGGTATTAAGGAACCGGATCCGGAACCACCCCAAACCCATTAAGTAATGGATTGGGGTGGGTCCGATAAAGTTGAACCGGAACCATTCGGTTCTGGTTCCGGTTCCGAACCGGTTCCAAGTTTTGGATTCGAAATGGGAACCGGAACCGGAACCAGAACCGGAACTGAAACTGGAACCGGAACTACATATTTTTAAAAAAATTTTAAAAATGAAAAAGATGGCCATTTACCAATGGCTACTATTGTAGGCGTTGCAAATTTGTAATTTTTAATTGCCAATTACCAATTAAACATACAATTCTTAATTGCCAATTACCAATTAAACATACAATTCTTAATTGCCAATTACCAAATTGCTATATGTATGGATGATTTCTAAACTATTTTTCACACAATCTCATTCTCTATATCTCCATTTTCACTATAAAGTTCTCCCTATATTCAATATTTAAGCCAAAAAAAAATTGTGATGGCTTCATCTTTGAATCGTGGTGGTGCTCGACGCGAACTTCCGTCCACCATTCCCGATTTGGTGATGATTTTGGCTATATTCCTGACTTCGATGAACTTGAAGCCACTCACGAAGAGGAAGAGACTATTGGACTTGTTGGCGATCACGATAGGAATGTTCCAAAATCGTCGTCCACTAGCATGCTAACATGTTTAGAAGATTGGTTTGCTACAGAAAAAAAGAATCGGACTACTGGAACGATTGATGAATTTGCAAGCTCAAGTTCCAATAAAGAAAGAATATTCGAAATATATTTTAAATAGAGATGTAATTTAAATATTTAATGAATTTCATGTTTCAATTATTTTAATATTTCACATTATGCTTGAAAACACTTAAAAGAAGAATTGTTTTACTTAATAATTAATTTAAAAAGATTTAAATTATTTAAAATTATTGGGTTTGGAACCGGTACAGAACCGGTTGGAACCGATTCGGAACCGGTTCATCCACTATCGAATTCGGTAGCGGATTGTTCCGGTTCCGAGTTTTTTGCCACGGAACCGGAACCGAACCGGAACCGGTTAGAACCGGTTCCTACCGGTTCGGATTCCACCTAATCCGGAACCAGTTGGAACCACTCCGAAACCGGAACCATGAAACCATTAAGCATGACTAACGCTAACCATGACCAACTGGTTCTTGCAGGCACTATCAGTGATACCTAGGGGATCATGGCGCGATGTTGCTAGGCGCTTTACCATGATCCGTTGGGCAAGTCCGAAATTGTGATTTCGGAGTCACAATGATTGTGGGCCCACGACTAGCTGTATCCCTGAACCATTGAGGGTCACACAAGTATTGGATTCATGATTCCCGCACGGAAACTGAGCTCAATGCGTTGAGCATAGGAGGAGGATTTTAGGGAGTGCGACTTCCTAAAAGTCAACAGGGGTCAAATTGCGATTTCCCAAAGTTGAGGGGCATAACTGTAATTTTGGTCTAGGTGGTCTGAAAAATTGTTTTCGCATCATAATAGTCAGTTTTGGAAACTGAGTCGATCGGAGTTATGATGAAGCCACGGTGATGCGGTTGAACCGAATGTTCATATATTGGACTAGGCCCGCCCCAGGTCCATTGGGCCGGTTCAAGCCCATCACTTATTTAATTAGACCTAGGGCTACCATGAGACATACACAAGATACAACCTAGCTCTCATAGCCGCCCACCCTCTCCCACACGCCTCACGCCGCCGCCGACCGCCCATCGCCGCCACCGGCCGCCCGCCGCCCGCCGCCGCCGTCGCCCGGTTTTTCGCATGATCGGACTTGTTTCGATCACCGCGACGAGGAGAATCCGTTCGTTCTAAAATCCGTCAGATATTCTAGTGCAGATTGATGGAGGAATATTGTTTCCGGTCGTGGACCTGATTGACGATCTACCGCCGCCTACCGTTAGAAGTGCCGGTTTCCTCGTGAAACCGGTCGGAGCCAGGCGCCTAGACGCCAGCAAGGTAACAATCAATGAACCCCCTATGAATGGTTTATTGATTTGTGTTGAATGTATTGAACGTTTCTCGGGGCAACTTTTGATTTCCGCTGCGCCCCGGGAACGGGATCCGGATCCGCCATTGTATGCCAACACATTCTCCAACTGGCGAACTTGTAAGCCCAAAAAGAAAGTTAGCTCCCCCATCATGCTCATCTCGAATTTATCCTGCATGAGCTTGGAAAATTCTTGCACAGTTTGGGGTTAGTTGACCCAAAAATAATATCGTCAACATAAATCTGAACTGATAAGACGTGATCATCCTTAACAAATTTAAACAACGTCTTATCTACTGTGCTTAATCTTCATTCAGTTTATTCCTAAAGACCCAACGTGTTCCTATCACTGAATGATTATTAGGTCTAGGTACAAGTGTCCATACTTTATTGCGTTCAAATTGATTCAACTCCTCTTGCATAGCATCTATCCAGCTTGGGTCTGCTAAGGCTTCATCAATTACCTTAGGTTCTACATGCGAAAGAAATGCAGCATCAAAATGATCATACTGAGATAGCTGGACTCTTGTGCGAACAGGGGAATCGAAATTACCTATGACTTGCTCAGGTGGATGATTTCTATTCCACCGAAGATCAAGTCCAATGGGATTTGTTCTTTGTTGTTCCCCCTGTGTTGTTAGCTGGTTTTCAATGACTGGATCAGCAGACGCCATTAGATGTGGAGTATCACTGGCTTGTGCGTCTGCTTCCAACTGGTAAGAAGTGCTTGCGACTGATTGACCAGTCGTTGGTGAAGACATGCTTGCAGCTGGATGTCCAGACGTTGATCTTGTGATGCTTGCGACTGGGTCACCAGTAGTTGGTTGCGATGTCAATTGATACGTAACACTTGCGACTGGTTGTCCAGACGCCATTTGAGTTGAGGTGCTTGCATCTGGTTGTCCAGTCGGTGGTTGAGCATCGTTTGTTGGATTTTGTTGGACATTGTTGTGCTTTATGACCACTGCTGGTTGGTCATCCTCAACTGAATATCTTTGTGGCACGTCGTCTTCTGATTCCTCAAGGGATGTTGATTCCAGACGTGAACACAAATCATGAAGGCTTGCAGATGAGTTTGATTTGAAACTTGTTTCATCGAAAATCACATGAGCGGATTCCTCAACAGTTAAGCTTCTGTTGTTGAACACTCTGTATGCTTTGCTCACTGCAGAATAGCCTAAAAAGATACCTGCATCAGATTTGGGTTCAAAGGCTGTTAGATTCTTCTTGCCATTGTTATGAATGAAACACTTGCATCCAAACACCCTGAAATATGAAATATCAGGTTTCTTGCCAATCCAGATCTCATATGGGGTTTTATCGTTCATATTATTAATCATTGATCTGTTCTGAGTGTAACGCGCTGTGTTAACTTCTTCTGCCCAAAATTTTTGAGAAATGCCTGAATGAGCAATCATAGATCTAGCAGCTTCTTTTAAAGTTCGGTTTCTCCTCTCAACTAAACCATTTTGCTGAGGAGTTCTAGCTGCAGAAAGGTTATGCTTTATTCCAATGTCATCCAGATAATAAGATAATTTTTTATTTAAAAACTCTGTTCCTCGATCACTCCTTATCCGGTTGACTGTACAAGATTTGTCATTTTGCAAACGTTTTAAAAGTCTAATCAACTGGGTCAGTCGGTATCAGATTTTGCCTTTCCATTTTGCTGAGGAGTTCTAGCTGCAGAAAGGTTATGCTTTATTCCAATGTCATCCAGATAATAAGATAATTTTTTATTTAAAAACTCTGTTCCTCGATCACTCCTTATCCGGTTGACTGTACAAGATTTGTCATTTTGCAAACGTTTTAAAAGTCTAATCAACTGGTCAGCGGTATCAGATTTTGCCTTTAAAAATACCACCCAAGTATATTTAGTAAAATCATCAACAACAACTAGGGTGTAGTTCATTCCCCCTAAGCTGGTTATAGAAACAGGACCAAAAAGATCCAAATGCAAAAGCTCTAAGCTTCGGGAAGAACGTTTACCGCCTTTTGTTTTGAAAGTAGATCGAATTTGTTTTCCCAGTTGGCATGCTGCACAAATCTTGTCCTTAGAGAATTTTAATTTAGGCATACCAGAAACCATATCATGTTCACTCAACTTGGCAATTGTTTTGAAGTTCAAGTGATTCATTCTTTGGTGCCACAACCAACTCTTGGAAGAGTCAGCTGTAAGACAAAGCTGTTCAGACTTCAACTGCTCTGACCAATCGATAATGTAGGTATTCCCCGATCTTTTACCCACCAATACAGTCAGACCATTTGAGTTTTGAATTGTGCACGTGTGTTGTTGAAAGTTAACTATGTAACCTTTGTCACATAGTTGACTGATACTAATCAAATTGTAACTGAGATTATCAACAACCAATATATCTGAGATAGAGATGTTACCATGGGTAAGCTTACCCTTACCCACAGTGTTACCGTGTGCATTGTCACCAAAGACAATTTTCGCTCTTTTGTGTGGAACAACATCTGTCAATAGCTTTGGGTTCCCTGTCATATGGCGTGCACACCCACTGTCCAGGTACCAGATAATTGAGTCATTAGTAGCTTTGTACCTGTTGCCCTGCAATCACACAAGCAAATTTTGGTACCCAATTTTACTTGGGTCCAGATTGGATTACCCCTTTCGGGACCCAGACTTGAATTATCCTTACGGTCTTTCTAGTGCTAGGATCCACAAAAGTCTGTGCATAATTACGGTGAGATCTGTTGAGTTTTGATTTCACATTTTGACCATATGAATCTCTCCTTGGCTGAGTATTTTTCCAACCCGTTTTTACCTTCTTTGAGCTATGCCACGACTGGTTAGGAACAAACGGTTTCTGACCAGCTTTCGCTTTGTCTTTGTCCAATTTGTTCTTTAGCCAGTTAGGCTTAGAGCTCTCAGGTTTTGAAAAGCCGATACCAGCTTTTCCATTATCACTCAACTTTTGAGAGTTCTGATCATCATATGTTACCGACTCAAAGCAATCATATATCACATTATCTTTGACAAAGCTCATTTTGTTGAACTTGTGATATACTAATTGTGGTTGAGTACTTGTCTCCCCTTCACTGCTTTCACCACTACCGAAGCCAATGCCAGATTTATCATAAACTTGCTTTAGACTTTCATTCAGCTTGTGGAGAGAACGAGTAGACTGGTTCCAGGAGCTCATTTATTTAGTTAATTTATCGACTTCAGCCTTGAGCTCGCTGGCCTCATTTCTCAACAAATCATTTTCTATCTTCAGCCTACTCAACTCAGTCTTTAAACTGTCAGTATCTTCAAGCTCGTCAGAGCTCGATTCTGCTGAACTATTTTTCAGACTTGCATTTTCGGCCTTGATTTCCTCAAATGTGTGAGATAGAGTTTTGTACTCATGGACCATATCGTTCAGTGCCTGAACTAGATCCTCACGTGTAAATTCAATGTTTGAGAAATCAAATACCTCATCGTCCGATGTTTGATCAGCCATGAGGCAGTGAACTTCCTCCTGTTCACTATCACTGGATGATGAGCTGTTGGATGAAGATTCTGAATCACTATCCGCCCAGCTCTTGGTGCTCTCTTCTGCCATCAGCACCTTCCTGTCATTCTTTCTATTTGGCCTTCTTTCAGGTCTTGTTCTCATCCTCCTATCATTGGATCGCTCCTTGTATCTTTCGATATTTCTATCATCATTCTTGTCATCACGGTTGTACCGATCCTCCTTCTTGTATATGTCCTCCTTCTTCTCATCTCTTCGATATCTATCATCAATTCTCTTGTCATCCCTGGATCTGTCCTCCTTCTTTGGCCTATTGCAATCAGCTGCAAAATGCCCTGGACGACCACAGTTAAAACAGGTAAGATCAGCATTAACTTTATCAGATTTATGATAGTTATTATAATAAGTAGAAGGGTTAAAGGATCTTCTCAAGTATTTCCCAAACTTCTTGACGAAGAGGGACATGACGTCGTCACTGAGTTGATCTGCTGATTTGCTTGTGCTTGGAGGGCACTGTTCAGTGGTTGTGGTTGCTGCTAATGCTTTGGTTGGTTGGGAAGTGGATGGCGCTTCAGATCTTGTTTCGAGTTAATAC
Organism: Dorcoceras hygrometricum; assembly: GCA_001598015.1. Lineage (NCBI taxonomy): Eukaryota > Viridiplantae > Streptophyta > Magnoliopsida > Lamiales > Gesneriaceae > Dorcoceras > Dorcoceras hygrometricum. The sequence continues at coordinate 20,097 of KQ991698.1, forward strand.
TTATATGCCTTCAGATTTGCGAATAGATCATGAAGCTCCAGCTTGTTCAAATCCTTTGACTCCCTCATCGCCATAGTTTTTACATCCCACTCTCTGGGCAATTCTCTCATCACTTTTAGCACCAACTCTCTGTTGCTGTATTCTTTGCCCAAACTGTTTAGCTCGATCACTATTGCACTGAATCGCTCATCGAACTCTGTCATGGTTTCTCCATCCTTCATCTTGATGGATTCGTATTTTTGTTGAGCCACCGTCAACTTGTTCTCTTTTGTTTCATCACTGCCCTCACATATCTGGACCAGCTTTGCCCAGATTTCTTTTTCTGTGGCACAGGTCTTGATTTTACAGAACATATTCTAGTCTTTGTCCAGAGTTTTGTAGAGAATGTCCCTGGCCACATTGTCCAAGTTGGCTTTCTTCTTGTCATTATTTGTATATTCGTGTCTGGCTTTCTCAAGAAATTGAGGCTCGCCATTTGATACAGCAAACGCCAGATTGGGCTTCATTATCTTCAATGGCCCATCAGTAATAACATTCCAAATTTTGTCATCCATAGCGGCAAGATGCGCCTGCATGCAAATCTTCCAATCATCGTATTCATCTCTGGAGAACAAAGGAATCTTGTTTTGTGAGGTAGAAATATTTTATATAAGATAAAGCACAAATGATAATTGTTCAATAACTGAGATGCGCCCTCTCTGATACCAATTGATGGTCCCAGAAATAGGATCAATATAAGAACAGGAGTTCAGAAGGGGGGGTTGAATGAACTCCTTCGATTTTTGAAATCTTTTAAAGTGTTTTACACGCACGGCTTAACTTAAGTCCGAGTTACCAGACTTAAGGTATCTCAGTGTTATGCAAGTCTTTTGGCCAACAATGTTTGTGCGGAAAAAGGCCAATTAACTTGTGAACAGTAATAATATGTAAATGCAGTATTCAAGAGCGTAAAGTAAATAGTAAGGGTTCAGAAGTTTGTTTCTGAAAGTTCAGATATAAATATCATACGTCTCTCATTCTTCCTCCTCGAAAGGTATCACTAGAAGATTAGATGCAAGCAGCCTTTCTACAAGCACCCAATCACACAAGCCGCACTTGTATGAACTCCTAGACTCACTAACTCCACGCAGACGTTGCTGCTGGTTACAAGTATCGAAATGATATTTTTGAACTGCTTCACAAAGCCAGTTCGTTACAGACTCAATAAGATATAACAATGAATACAATTTCTGAGTGCTGTAAAATTCTCTGGTTTCTAAAACAAAGAAACTCGATTCAACAGGATGAACCAGAGAATGGACTCGAAGGTTTGTCTATGAATAACAACAGTAGTGTTCTTCAAGTCTTGAGCTTTGTTAGAATAACTTCAATAATGAATGGCTCAAAAATAGTTCGGCAGAGTTTCAGCAATAGCAAGAGCAAGAGTTGTCTGCTTCGATTCAAATCGCTTGCTATTTATAGTCTTCATTCTTCAACGGTCATTTTCATCTGTTAAGGAAACAAAATCCCTTTTTGAAATTCTGATAATTCATAATCGTATCCTCTGCTCCACTACAAGGTAAATTGCACACTGTCAGAGCTAATTTGTCGATTTCCATATCTGTGAAATAACCGTGTAACAACCTCTGAAAATATGTACTATTTACCCAAAATAGTACCGATGGTGTCTCCTAAATTCCAGGCATTTGTACGATTCTGTTAATCTTTCCAATTTGAGTAAACCATCGTATTTGAATTTCTTTATTGCTTGCGCCTGAAATTTCTCTTGTTCACCAGCTTCAACACCTTCGTTGTTTATGAATTTGCGACTGGAAGATGTTTAAAAGTATTGGTTTCCTTTATACCACGTGCATTTTTCTTCAACTGGTTCTTTATAAATCCAACGACTGGTTAGTTAAAACGCTGACGTTTTAACTTATCCATACGACATCGTTTTGCTAAAAACCCTCGACTGGTTAAGTATAGTACTGTAGCTCTCGACTGGTTCTACAAACCATCAACTAGATTCACAAATAACTGTAGCTCTCGACTGGTTCCAATACGGTGTCGCTTCAACTTATTCCAACGCTGTCGTTTTGCACACGCTAATATTTGAATTCTTGCGTCTGCTCATATAAGGCACTGTAGCTTGCGTCTAGATACAAAAACACTGTATCTTGCGTCTGGTAGAGCAATCCACTGTAGCTTGCGTCTGGTTTTTCCATCGACTGAATCAATAACCCTGTGTCTGATTAAACAAAACACTTTAGCTTGCAACTGATACCAAAGATAACTTCACTGTAGCTCTCGACTGTATAACCCATCGACTGATTGACCACACCACTGTAGCTAACAACTGGTTTCACCTCACAATTGATTTACTGTAGCCACGTCTGGATAAGCCTGTCGACTGGATTCACTACTACACATTGCGTCTGATTATCCAGATTTAACTTGTCATTTTGTTATCACCAAAACCATAAATTTTATCCTAACAAGATGTAAAACGATACGCTGGAATTTGTTTATGAAAGTTCGGAGATGAATCTCCGACGTCTCCCCTTCTTCCGCAGTCGGTAAGGATCCACTAGAAGACTTTGATTACAGCGACCCCCAGATCCTACGACCAGCAGTCTCAAGAACTCCTAGCCACCACTGCACACCAGCCCGCAGGCTGAATGTGTCTAGTTTCACTTCTTACACGCCTCAGTGAGAAAGGCTACACACACTTCTTTAACGTCTCAATGCGAAAGATACATAGGCTTGTTTAACGTCTCTGTCCAAAGACTACAAGGAAGTCGTTTTTGTTTTTTATTCACTCATCTAATCTAATCAGCTCTCTCAAATATATGTGAGTGAATCGTATGTGATATTTACAGTGTACGCTCAATCTCTCGAAGATAAAATCTCATACACTGGGAAGTTATCCTGTCCGAGCTGGTTTCTTCAATGTCTTCCCAGAGCTTGTGTTGTGCGTTCTTCTGTTTTTACATTCTGGATTTGCACAACACTATATCGACTTCTCCCTTCTTGCGCTCTTCTTTTCTTTTTGTTCGCCTCTTGTCTCTCTCTGTCCTGCTTGTGCTCTGCTGTGATATATATCCTGACGTAGAGTTTATCCGTTGGACACAAAGTTGTAACCGTTGAAAGTCTTCTGACACTGTTGTACTTTGCGTCCTTTGTCTTTTAATGCGTTGCAGGCTTTCTTTACTTTAAGCACGTGAACACTGTACTGATAAGACAATACAAGAAAATCGATTTGAATACTGAAAAGAAATCTGCGTATATTCTTGTATTCAAATCTCTTTGCTCGTAGATTTGATAGTATCTGTCATGCTATCTGAGTTGGTTTGTCCTTAACCAATTTACCAGCTTATCTCCATTCTAGTTTGCACTGAGATGGTCTTTGCTTCGAGCTGGTTGCTTCTTCAACTCTACTGCTCTTGCTTGCAACTAATCTTGAGCTGATCTTTTAATTTTCTCTTGTCATCTGCTCTTGGCCACAGCTGCACTTGAACTGCACTTGATCACCGTTATTCAACTACTGATCTGCACTTGCTCTTGCACTGCTCTTGTACCAAGATGGTGAACCAGCTTGATGATCCCTGCATTCTGGAATTCTTCTGTTGTACCATCTCGAGCGTCCCCTCACTGTTCCAGCATAGATATCTTCAACCGAACCAGCTTGGGCGTCCCCTTACTGTTCTAGTTTGGATATCTCCCTGTCTTCTTAATCAAGTGTACTGCACAAGTCATGAAAACCGTTAGTAAGATATTAACAGATTTTGTGTCAATCAAAACTTAGATTCTGATCTGTAAACACAGATCCAACACAAACAATTACAAATTTATTGCGCTCGGTTTGCAGAGACTTCATATGAAATATCTTATATAAGTTATGTATGATAGAAAGGGAAAATTCAGACCATGACTGGAAGAAAAGAACTCAAGGCTTTTAGGATATGTGAAAACTGGATTAAACCTTGCAAAATAATTAATTCGGTTTACAGAGAACTCTATATGATATAACTGATACAAATCGGTATGAACTAAATTAACTCAAACTGAACTGAACAAAACTGTGAAATCTGGCTAGCGTTAAAACGCAGGTTCCACGATAAACACGCCCTATCTGATCCATCTCGCACCAACCAGCAACTTCTAAACATGATCACCTACACTGAGGAAAACTAGTGAGCCTAGAGATCCAGCAAGCAACTCTCGAAATTGTTAGAGTAGATGCCCAACTAGCCAACTTGTGGCGTGTGGGTTTATAGACTCTGTATATGACAATCTTTATATATGATATTCGCATTTATTTATGTGGTATTCTTTACTTTCATTGTATTGTATGATGATTAACAATTGCGTTGAGTAAAGACCTAGAATGCACTATAGTGTATGTTAGATGTGATAGTGGATATGACGACTATCATGAAACACATCTAATAGTCACTGTGTATTCTGAACATGTTCCTAGTCGATTGGGCCGTCAAAATGAGGATAAGGCCGCCCGAGCTCGAGACTAGTATCTGCGATGCGAAGTACCATGTTTCATTGGTAGGGAACATTGTGATGTTCTGAGCATGCAGATAGATAGTGACCTGGTGATCTATCGAACTACCCTCGTTCGGACTTTCCAAGTGGTTACCATTTTTCGAGTGGATAAGTCCGAGGTCTTGGTTGTACTGATTAGTCCTCACGACTCGAAACGTCATTGAGACTCTACATGATAGGCGTCTCACTTTGACTCGTTTTTCGACTCACTTGGGGTCATCAGGCGGCGGGATTGGGTGAGACCCCGATGCATGTAGGAGTCGATGCATCGTTGTCGAGGATTCACCGCTCGCAGACATGCGTGGATATCCTATGCTATCTGAGGGGATAATAGTGTATAAATCTCTGGCCAGAGTACTAGAAGTGTTTTAGGTAAATGTGTTTACCTAGTTACACTCGGGATGTCACTATTCGATCTCCAATATATATGCATAGCTATCGGATCTATAGCGACTCTCGATTTACCAATGGTCGTTGATCTGATCGGGATATATGGATTTAAAGGACCGTACTGTACGCTAACCACGATCAACTGGTTCTTGCAGGCACTATCAGTGATACCTAGGGGATCATGGAGCGATGTTGCTAGACGCTCTTACCATGATCCGTTGGGCAAGTCCGGAATTGTGATTCCGGAGCCACAATGGTTGTGGGACCACGGCTAGCTGTATCCCTGAACCATTGAGGGTCACACAAGTACTGGATTCGAGATTCCCGCACGGATACTGAGCTCAATGTGTTGAGCATAGGAAGAGGATTTTGGGGAGTGCGACTTCCTAGAAGTCAACAGGGGTCAAATCGTGATTTCCCGTTGTTGAGGGGCAAAACGATCATTTTGCACTGGGGTTCTGAAAAATGGTTTTTCAGATCATAGTATTCAGTTTTGGAAACTGAGTCGATCGGTTCGATCTGATCGGCGATCGGAGTTACGATGAAGTCACGGTGATGGGGATGAACCGAATGTTCATCCGTTGGACCCGGGCCCGTTGGCCGGTCCAAGTCCATCATCAAGTCTACTTAAGGTAGACTTAGACTTAATCACTCAAAACTTGCAACAAACCCTAACCCTAAGAGCTCTAGTAGCCGCCACCCTCTCCTCTCACAAAAAGCCGCCGCCGCCGCCACCTCGCTTCGTCGGAATTTGTTCCGGCCAACTTGACGAGGAGAATCCGTCCGCGCCGATCTCGTCAGGCCTTCTAGTGCAGGCTGACGAAGGAGTCTCCCTTTCGATCGTGGACCTGATTGATGTAATCAACCGCCGCCTACCGTGAAGTGCCGTTTTCCTCGCGAAACTGGTCGGAGCCAGGCACGAGTTGCCAGAAAGGTAACCCCGAGAAACACCCTATGAATGGACATAGCATGATTGTTTTAGAATTGTATTGATCGTCTCCCGGCCCAATTTTTGTTCTTCCGCTGCCTCGCCGGGATGCGTGATCCGGATCCGCCGTGGTTCCCCAACAGTGGTATCAGAGCCAAGGTTCGGATCTGATCAATACAATCGTTGCCATATTGTATCTAAACTTTCAATTTTTCAGAATCAAAACAAAGTTTTTTGTTTCTCGGCCTGCCGGCCGCCGCCGCTCGCAGCGGCGCTAGATACCATGCGCGCATGAGCGCGCGTTTAATCGCGCAGGCCGCACATCTTGTTGCGGCCGATGCATGCTGGTGGCCGACTCACTGGACGCTGCCCGGCGCAAATCATTGCGCGATGTTGCGCCGCTTTTCGCGCAGGAGATGCGCGACCGTCGCGCATCACGGCCGCGCTGGTCGCGCGACTGGACGCGCACTGGCCGAGAGGAAGGCTGCTGCTTCGCGTCGCTTGCTGGGCGCCGTTGTGCAACGATGAGCGTCGTGCGCCGCGCTTGTCGCGGCCGTGCGTGACCTTGCGCCGCGCGTGATTTTCGTGGTGGCGGCTGCCGCCCGACGATGCTCCGGCGATGTCGTGACGGATGATTTATTCTAGGGTTTTGTTCGGACCTGTCCCGGGCAGCCCATCAAGTTTTCGGGCCGATATTCGATATCGGGGCCGTTTTGGTCGATTTTGAAATTTTGAGATTTTTGGGCCTAGAATTGTTTCAAGCCCAATTTGATACAATTAAAATTGCAAAATATAATTTTAATTTTGAAATATGATTTTATAAATTAAATATGATTTTGTTGATTAAAATTTGATTTTATCTACAAAATACGATTTCATTTATAAAATGCGATTTCGTAATTAAAATATGATTTTGTGGATAAATAATTGGATTATTTAATTTATGCATGTTAATTAGATTATCTGCATGATTGGGATGATCGAGAGCCGTGCCCAATTTGTTAGGTGTATGCGATAGGTTTTTTGTGATTCGGTTTGTAAATATTTTGATTATCATTATTTAAGGTGGGCCTGTTTGTGGCCCGTTCCCACCCCTTGATAAATGTATCCCTTATATGTCATGGTAAATTTAAATGTAAAATTACTAGATTTAGTGGGAGGACATCCGAAGACGGTGGACAATGACGATCAAGGATATTGAAGACCGAAGATCTGTAAAACCGAAAGAATTGTAATAGGATTGCATTGCATATTGCATTACCCCTAGGATTGGACCCAGGTCCGTGGCTGGCAATCACGGACCGCATAGCTCTCGCGATCGATCATCCCAATATTTATATATGTTGATATATAGTTAGTTGAATCCGCATGTTTTAAATTTGATTTAAAATAAATGCATGAGACCAAATTTTCAAAAAATAAAATCCCTCATTTTAAATATGATTTAAAACTTATATCAAGATAAATGTTTATTCGATAAACTAAAGGGTATTTAAATTTGTTTAAATTTCCCTACCTTCCATCAACAATAGGTGTACGTCGATGCTACCCATATACATGGCCCGGCTCATATTATTGAGGGGGTCATGTATGCCGGAAAGCTGTCCACGCCATTGACAATCGTTGTGAGTTCGGTTGGAACTCCCTTTAACGTTGGCTCATATTATTAGGGACATTAAGGGGACCGTCCTTCACGACTCAACATTGATGGCTCATCTTAACACGTGATAGTAAACGGCGTCATATTATTGGGCCCTTACTGGACGTGAGGTGAATACATGGAGGTTGCACCGGTTGCAATCGGAAACTACCTTTTGGGGGTCATGGATGGCTGATATTATTCGGGTCCATGATCGCTTGATTGGGCTCCGTGTACCCACTAAAGAAACCTATTTTCTCGATTGCATTAGAGGGTGGTGAAATCGTTAAAATAGTGGGAGGGTAATTCATAAAACTAAATGACCATGTTTTATATCTTAGCGATTATTAATATATAGTTAGTAACGTATGTCCGATTTCCTCTCAGTAATACTGCATATAAAATGGTTTCAAAGAAAAATCCACTTGCTGCTATACTGGATAGCAACACCGGTCTGAACTACCAAGACTGGCTCCGCAACCTCAATCTTGTATTGGCTTCGGAGAAGCTCCTCTATACGA
>KQ991698.1:58793-85746 GCA_001598015.1 Dorcoceras hygrometricum
TACCAATGAAACATGGTACTTCGCATCGCAGATACTAGTCTCGAACTCGAGCGGCCTTATCCTCATTTTGACGGCCCAATCGACTAGGAACATGTTCAGAATACACAGCGACTATTAGATGTGTTTCATGATAGCCGTCATACCCACTATCACATCTAACATACGCTTTAGTGCATTCTAGGTCTTCACTCAACGCAATTGTAAATCATTACACACATAATGAAAGTAAATAATGCCATATAAAAGAATGCGAATATCATATATAAAGATTGTTTGTACAAGAGTCTATAAAACCCACACGCCACAAGTTAGCTAGTTGGGCATCTACTCTATCAATCTCTTAGCGTACAGTACGGTCCTTTCATTCCATATATCCCGATCAGATCAACGACCATTGTAAATCAAGAATCGCTAAAGATCCGATAGCTATGCATACATCTTGGAGATCGAATAGTGACATCGCGAGTGTAACTAGGTAAACATTTACCTAAAACACTTCTAGTCCTATGGCCAGAGATTTATACACTATTATCCCCTCAGATAGCATAGGATATCCACGCATGTCTGCGAGCGGTGAATCCTCGACAACGATGCATCGACTCCTACATGCATCGGGGTCTCACCCAATCCCGACGCCTTATGACCCCAAGTGAGTCGGCAAACGGGTCAAAGTGAGACGCCTATCATGTAGAGTCTCAATGACGTTTCGAGTCGTGAGGACTAATCAGTACAACCAAGACCTCGGACTTATCCACTCAAAGTTGGCTAGTTGGGCATCTACTCTAACAATCTCCCACTTGCCCTAAAGCCAACTACTCATCAGACGCAGTCCCATTGTTTCGTGATGTTTTTCAAACAAGGGTCCTGGCAGGGCTTCGTAAGTGGATCAGCAACGTTGTCCGCAGAGGCGACTCTCTCAATTGCTATGTCGCCTCTAGCCACAATATCCTGGATTATGTGGTATTTCCTCAGTATGTGTTTGGATCTTTGGTTAGACCTAGGCTCCTTTGCTTGCGCAACGGCACCCGTGTTTTCGTAGTACACCGGGACTGGACCAACTCCATTGGGAATGACGCCCAACTCTTGGACGAAATTCCTAATCCAAACGGCCTCCTTAGCAGCAGCTGATGCTGCAATGTACTCAGCCTCAGTGGTTGAATCCGCGATGGTGTCTTGCTTGGAACTCTTCCAAGAGACAGCACCACCATTGAGCATGAATACAAATCCAGAGGTTGATTTCGAATCATCCACGTCACACTGGAAGCTAGAATCAGTGTAGCCTTCCAGTTTCAGTTCACCACCCCCATAGACCATGAACATATTCTTAGTCCTTCGTAAGTACTTAAGAATATCTTTCACAGCCTTCCAATGCAATTGGCCGGGGTTGGTGTTAGAGTAGATGTCCAACTAGCCAACTTGTGGTGTGTGGGTTTTTATAGACTCTTGTACAAACAATCTTTATATATGATATTCGCATTTTCTTATATGGCATTATTTACTTTCATTATGTGTGTAATGATTTACAATTACGTTGAGTAAAGACATAGAATGCACTTAAGCGTATGTTAGATGTGATAGTGGGTATGACGGCTATCATGAAACACATCTAATAGTCGCTGTGTATTCTGAACATGTTCCTAGTCGATTGGGCCGTCAAAACGAGGATAAGGCCGCCCGAGTTCGAGACTAGTATCTGCGATGCGAAGTACCATGTTTCATTGGTAGGGAACATTGTGATGTTCTGAGCATGCAGATAGATAGTGACCTGGTGATCTATCGAACTACCCTCGTTCGGACTTTCCAAGTGGTTACCATTTGTCGAGTGGATAAGTCCGAGGTCTTGGTTGTACTGATTAGTCCTCACGACTCGAAACGTCATTGAGACTCTAGATGATAGGCGTCTCACTTTGACCCGTTTGCCGACTCACTTGGGGTCATAAGGCGTCGGGATTGGGTGAGACCCCGATGCATGTAGGAGTTGATGCATCGTTGTCGAGGATTCACCGCTCGCAGACATGCGTGGATATCCTATGCTATCTGAGGGGATAATAGTGTATAAATCTCTGGCCAGAGTACTAGAAGTGTTTTAGGTAAATGTGTATACCTAGTTACACTCGCGATGTCACTATTTGATTTCCAAGATGTATGCATAGCTATCGGATCTCTAGCGACTCTCGATTTACCAATGGTCGTTGATCTGATCGGGATATATGGATTGAAAGGACAGTACTGTACGCTAACCACGACCGACTGGTTCTTGCAGGCACTATCAGTGATACCTAGGGGATCATGGGGCGATGTTGCTAGACGCTTTACCATGATCCGTTGGGCAGGTCCGGAATTGTGATTCCGGAGCCACAATGGTTGTGGGCCCACGGCTAGCTGTATCCCTGAACCATTGAGGGTCACACAAGTACTAGATTCGAGATTCCCGCACGGATACTCAGCTCAATATGTTGAGCACGAGAAGAGGATTTCGGGAAGTGCGACTTCCTAAAAGTCAACAGGGGTCAAACCGGGGTTTCCCGCTGTTGAGGGGCAAAACGATCTTTTTGCGATTTGGGGTTAGATGATCTGAAAAATTGTTTTTCATATCATAACATTCAGTTTTGGAAACTGAGTCGATCGGTCAGATCTGATCGGCGATCGGAGTTACGATGAAGTCGCAGCAATGGATATCGTCATTTGGACCCGGGCCCGATGGGCCGGTCCAAGTCCATTGTTAGTCTATTTAATTAGACATTAAGGACTTCATAATTAACTCAACTCATAACACACAACTCTCAAAAACCCTAAGCAGCAACACGCCGCCTCCCTCCTCTCAACTCCCGCCGCCGCCGCCGCCCCACGCGCGGCTGCCGCCGCCGACAAGCTTCGCCGGAAATTGTTCCGGCCTAGTTTTTCGAGGAGTATTAGTTCGTGCTGATCTCGTCAGGGCTTCTAGTGTAGCCTGACGAAGGAGTCTCGGATCTGGTCGTGGACCGGATTGGCGTAAACTACCGCAATCTACCGAGAAGAGCCGGATTATTGTAATACCGGTTGGAGCCAGGCACAAGTGCCAGCGAGGTAACCCGCTTAAACGCCCTATGTATGACAATTATGAATTGTTGTTTTTCGTATTGATCGTCTCCCGGCACCTGTTTTTTATGTTCTTCCGCTGCCTCGCCGGGGGGCGATCCGGATCCCCAACAGTGGTATCAGAGCCAGTGTTTCCCGGATCTGATCAATATGATTTGCCATAATTGTGTCTAACCTTTTAATTTTCAGATCGGAAACCGAAAATCGGGATCGCCGGGCCGCCGCCTTGCGCGGCGGAGACCACCGCGTCGCGCGCGCGCTGTGGCGCGCACGCGCGCGCGCTGTGGCGCGCGCGACACCATCGCGCGCTAGCCGCGCGATGGAGACTCTTACGTCGCGCGCTGGCCGCGCGACTCATGCATGGTGGCCGGACGAATGCGATGAGGATGGCCGATGGAGTGCGCAAGCCTACGCCGATGCTCGAACGATGACGCGCCGCTCCTTTGCGTAGCGATGGTCGAGACGATTGCGCCACTGGTCGCGCGCGCTGGCCGCACGTTGGCGGGGCGGCGCTGCCTCTCTCGTCGCGCACAAGGATGTTAGTTGGTGCCCTCATCGTGCGCCTCTCATGGCGTCTGCTGGCCGAACGTTGCGGCGCACTTGTTGCGCACGATGCGCGCCGCCCGCGCGCGCGCTCTTGTGCCGCCGTGATTTTTCATGGCGGCGGCCGCCGGCTGGCCGCCGCTCCGACGATGCTCCGGCGATGTTGTGACGGCTGGTCTGATTCCTTCTAGGGTTTGGTTCGGGCCTGTCCCGGGCAGCCCGTGAAGTTTTCGGGCCGGCATGCGATGTCTGGCCCGGTTTTGATCGATTTTGAAATTTTAAGTTTTTGGGCCTAAAAATTGTTTTAAACCCAATTTGATACAATTAAAATTAGTAAAATGTGATTTTAATTATGAAATGTGATTTTGTAATAAAATATGATTTTGTTGATTAAAATTGTTTTTATCGGCAAAATATGATATTATTATAAAATACGATTTCGTAATTAGAATATGATTTTACGATAAATAATTAGATTATTTAATTATGCATGTTAATTAGATTAATTGCATGATTGGGGTGATCGAGATCCGTGCCCAATGTGCTAGGTGTATGCAATAGGTTTTATTTGATTTTGGTTTTTAATATATTTGATTATCATTTAAAGTGGGCCTGTTTGTGGCCCGTTCCCACCCCTTGATAAATGTATCCCTTATCTGTCATAGTAGATTTAAATGTAAATTACTAGATTTAGTGGGAGGACATCCGAAGACGGTGGAGATGACGATCAAGATATTGAAGACCGAAGATCTACAAAACCGGAAAGCATTGTAATAGGATTGCATTGCATATTGCATTACCCCTAGGATTGGACCCAGGTCCGTGGCTGGCAACCACGGACCGCATAGCTCTCGCGATCGATCATCCCAATGTTTATTTATATATTTGATATATAGATCAATTGAATCCGCATGTTTGCATGTTTTAAATTAGATTTAAATATGCATGAGACCAAAAATTTTTCAAAAATAAAATCCCTCGTTTTAAATTTGATTTAAAACTTATATCAAGATAAAAGTTTATTCGATAAACTAAAGGGTATTTAAAATTGTTTAAATTAACCCTACATTCCATCAACAATGGGTGTACGTTGATGCTACCCGTATACATGGCCCGGCTCATATTATTGAGGGGGTCATGTATGCCGGAAAGCTGTCCACGCCATTGACAACTGTTGTGAGTCGGTCGGAACTCCCTTTAACGTTGGCTCATATTATTGGGGACGTTAAGGGGACCGTCCTTCACGACTCAACATTGATGGGTCAATCTTGACACGTGATAGTAAACGGCGTCATATTATTGGGCCCTTACTGGACGTGAGGTAAATACATGGAGGTTGCACCGGCTGCAATCGGAAACTACTTTTTAGGGGTCATGGATGGCTGATATTATTCGGGTCCATGATCGCTTGATTGGGCTCCGTGTACCCACTAAAGAAACCTGTTTTCTTGATTTCATTAGAGGGTGGTGAAATCGTTAAAATAGTGGGAGGGTAATTCATAAAACTAAATGACCATGTTTTATGTCTTAGCGTTTATTTTTATATAGTCAGTAATGCATGTCTGTTTTCTTTTCAGTATAACTGCTATAAAATGGTTTCGATGAAAAACCCACTTGCTGCTATACTGGATAGCAACAGGTTCACTGGTCTTAACTATCAAGACTGGCTCCGCAACCTTAATCTTGTACAAGCTTCGGAGAAGCTTCTCTATACGATAGAGAAGTCGCCTCCGGAGGAAACCCCTGCCAATATCAGCCCTGAGGAGCTGATTACGCTTAACCAATGGCGTGACGACGAGGTTAAGACTCGATGCTATGTGATGGGATCGATGTCCAATGAAATGCAACGGCGTTTTGAGAAGACGAAGTATGCTGCTGACATACTTTATCATCTCAAGGAGCTGTACGGGGAGAACTCTCGACATGAGAGGTTCACGGCTGTCAAGGAGCTGATGACGAGTCGCATGCGCGATGGGACTTCGGTCCGCGAGCATGGGTTTCGCATGATTGGGCTCATTGAAAAGCTGTCGGGCCTTGATATCGCACTTCCACATGAGCTGTCTGTGGATTTACTCCTCCTCTCGCTACCCGCTGCATTTGACCCCTTTGTGGTCAACTTCAACATAAACAAGCTGAAAGCCACTCTTGAAGAGATGGTGAACATGCTTGTAGTGTTCGAAGGGACTATAAAGAAGGACAAACCCTTCCTCCTTCTGGGTTCTTCTTCCTCTGCGAAGAAAGGACCTAGACGCAAGAGCAAGAAGCGTTCTGCTCCTGCGAAAGAGGAGAAGTCTGCCAAGAAGCCGAAGGCAAAGGATTCTAAGCCTAACAAGAGCGAGGATGTTTGCCACCACTGCCACAAGGCTGGGCATTGGAGGAGGAACTGCAAGGAGTACCTCGAGCAGTTCTCTAAGACGTCGGCTTCTTGTCATCACCTGCAAATCATTGCAGATGTGAGATCCACATCCGGTATCAAGTACCCAAGAAGTCGAATTAAGAGACATATTTATTTCAATGTAGAACATACCTTTCGCAGTTCGCAACTGCTCGAGGTACTCCTTGCATTTCCTCCTCCAATGCCCAGCCTTGTGGCAGTGGTGGCAAACATCCTCATGCTTGTTTGGTTTGTAAGCCTTTGCCTTTGGCTTCTTGGCGGACCTTTCCTCCTTCGCAGGAGCAGAACGCTTCATACTCTTGCGTCTGGGCCCCTTCTTCGCAGAGGAAGAAGAACCCAGAAGGAGGACGGGTTTGTCCTTCTTTATGGTCCCTTCAAACACTACGAGCATGTTAACCACCTCTTCAAGGGTGGCTTCCAGCTTGTTCATGTTGAAGTTGACCACAAAGGGGTCAAATGCAGCAGGCAGCGAGAGGAGAAGTACATCCACAGACAGCTCGTGTGGAAGTGCGATATCAAGACCCGACAGCTTTTCAACGAGCCCAATCATGCGAACCCCATGCTCGCGGATCGAAGTCCCATCGCGCATGTGGCTCGTCATCAGCTCCTTGACAGCCGTGAACCTCTCATGTCGAGAGTTCTCCCCGTACAGCTCTTTGAGATGATGAAGTATGTCAGCAGCATATTTCGTCTTCTCAAAACGCCGTTGCATTTCATTGGACATCGATGCCATCACATAGCACCGAGCTTTAACCTCGTCGTCCCACCATTGTTTAAGCGTTACCAGCTCCTCAGGGCTGATATCGGCAGGGGCAAACTTAGGAGCAATCTTCTCTATCGCATAGAGAAGTTTCTCCGAAGCCAATACAAGATTGAGGTTGCGGAGCAAGTCTTGGTAGTTAAGACCAGTGAACTTGTTGCTATCCAGTATAGCAGCGAGCGGATTTCTCATCGAAACCATTTTATATGCAGTTATACTGAAGGAAAACGGACATACGTCACTAACTATATAAGATAAATGCTAAGACATAAAACATGGTCATTTAGTTTTATGAATTACCCTCCCACTATTTTAACGATTTAACCATCCTCTAATGAAATCGAGAAAACAGGTTTCTTTAGTGGGTACACGGAGCCCAATCAAGCGACCATGGACCCGAATAATATCAGCCATCCATGACCCCTGAAAGGTAGTTTCCGATTGCAGCCGGTGCAACCTCCATGTATTCACCTCACGTCCAGTAAGGGCCAATAATATGATGCCGTTTACTATCACGTGTCAAGATTGACCCATCAATGTTGAGTCGTGAAGGACGGTTCCCTTAACGTCCCCAATAATATGAGCCAACGTTAAAGGGAGTTCCAACCGACTCACAACAATTGTCAATGACGTGGATAGCTTTCCGGCATACATGACCCCCTCAATAATATGAGCCGGGCCATGTATACGGGTAGCATCGACGTACACCCATTGTTGATGGAAGGTAGGGTTAATTTAAACAATTTTAAATATCCTTTTGTTTATCGAATAAACATTTATCTTGATATGAGTTTTAAATCAAATTTAAAACGAGGGATTTTATTTTGAAAAACATTTTGGTCTCTCCATGTATTCACCTCACGTCCAGTAAGGGCCCAATAATATGATGCCGTTTACTATCACGTGTCAAGATTGACCCATCAATGTTGAGTCGTGAAGGACGGTCCCCTTAACATCCCCAATAATATGAGCCAACGTTAAAGGGAGTTCCAATCGACTCACAACAATTGTCAATGACGTGGACAGCTTTCCGGCATACATGAACCCCCTCAATAATATGAGTCGGGCCATGTATACGGGTAGCATCGACGTACACCCATTGTTGATGGAATGTAGGGTTAATTTAAACAATTTTAAATACCCTTTTGTTTATCGAATAAACATTTATCTTGATATAAGTTTTAAATCAGATTTAAAACGAGGGATTTTATTTTTGAAAAATTTGGTCTCATGCATATTTAAATCTAATTTAAAACATGCAAACATGCGGATTCAATTAAACTATATATCAAATATATAAATAAACATTGGGATGATCGATCGCGAGAGCTATGCGGTCCGTGGTTGCCAGCCACGGACCTGGGCCCAATCCTAGGGGTAATGCAATATACAATGCAATCCTATTACAATGCTTTCCGGTTTTACAGATCTTCGGTCTTCAATATCTTGATCGTCATTGTCCACCGTCTTCGGATGTCCTCCCACTAAATCTAGTAATTTACATTTAAATTGACTATGACAAATAAGGGATACATTTATCAAGGGGTGGGAACGGGCCACAAACAGGCCCACTTTAAATGATAATCAAATATATAAAAAACCGAAATCAAATACAACCTATTGCATACACCTAACACATTGGGCACGGCTCTCGATCACCCCAATCATGCAATTAATCTAATTAACATGCATAATTTAAATAATCTAATTATTTATCGTAAAATCATATTCTAATTTCGAAATCGTATTCTATAATAAAATCGCATTTTGCCGATAAAACAAATTTTAATCAACAAAATCATATTTTATTACAAAATCATATTTCATAATTAAAATCACATTTTACTAATTTTAATTGTATCAAATTGGGTTTAAAACAATTTTAGGCCCAAAAACTTAAAATTTCAAAATCGATCAAAACCGGGCCCGACATCGCATACCGGCCCGAAAACTTCACGGGCTGCCCGGGACAGGCCCGAGCCAAACCCTAGAAGAATTCAGGCCAGCCTTCACGACATCGCCGGAGCGGCAGTCGGCCGGCGGCCGCCGCCAACGAAAAAACTTCACACGGCGGCGCAACGCCACCGCTTCGCATCGCGCGCGCATCGCGCGGCCAGCGCGCAACCAGCGCCCAACGTGCGCAGTGACGAGCACCATCACGTCGGCCAGCGAGTGCCACGAGCGGCGCGAGATTGCAGCATTGGCCAGCCAACGTCCAGCCTCCTCCGACACATGCGCGCGGCAAGCTGCGCACCACTGCTCGACATTCGCGCAATCAGCGTCGCCCTTGGTGCCGGCCAGCGTGTGGCCAACGGGCGCAGCGTCGTGCGAGAAGCGTCGACCAGCTTTGGCGCAATACCGTGCATCGTTTGCGCAGAGTAGAATCAGCGTCGGCCGGCTGTTGCGCATTCATCACGCGCGAACGCTTGCGCTTAAACGCACGCGGAGGGGCGCCGCCATGCGCGGCGGCGCCGTGATATTTCTTCAAGATTTTGTTCGATTTCGATCTGAAATTTAAGATGTTAGATACAATAAGGCATAATCGTATGATCAGATCCGGAAAACACTGGCTCTGATACCACTGTTGGGGATCCGGATCCGCCCCCCGGCTAGGCAGCGGAAGAACATGAAATAGGTGCCAGGAGACGATCAATACGAAAACAACAATTCCTAATTGTCATACATAGGGCGTTTAAGCGGATTACCTTGCTGGCACTTGTGCCTGGCTCCAACCGGTATTACAAGAATCCGGCTCTTCTCGGTAGATTGCGGTAGATTATCGCCAATCCGGTTCACGACCAGATCCGAGACTCCTTCGTCAGACTGCACTAGAAGCGCTGACGAGATCAGCACGAACGGATTCTCCTCGTCGAACTGGCCGGAAACAATTTTCCGACGACGATCGGCAGCGGCGGCGGCGGCGGCGGCGGCGGCGGCGGCGGCGGCGGCGGCGGCGGCGTGTTCGAGGAGAGGAGGGGGCGGCTGGTTTTAGGTTTAGGGTTATGAGAGTTGAGTGTATTGTGTAATTATGAAGTCTATTAAGTCTAATTAAATAGACTTAACAATGGACTTGGACCGGCCCATCGGGCCCGGGTCCAAATGACGATATCCATTGCTGCGACTTCATCGTAACTCCGATCGCCGATCAGATCGGACCGATCGACTCAGTTTCCAAAACTGAATGTTATGATATGAAAAACAATTTTTCAGATCACCTAACCCCAAATTGCAAAATGACCGTTTTGCCCCTCAACAGGGAACATGTTCAGAATACACAGCGACTATTAGATGTGTTTCATGATAGCCGTCATACCCACTATCACATCTAACATACGCTTTAGTGCATTCTAGGTCTTTACTCAACGCAATTGTAAATCATTACACACATAATGAAAGTAAAGAATGCCATATAAAAGAATGCGAATATCATATATAAAGATTGTTTGTACAAGAGTCTATAAAACCCACACGCCACAAGTTGGCTAGTTGGGCATATACTCTATCATGCAGAACATTCCAAAATTTTCAAGAAAAAACTGGATTGAACATCGTAAAACATTTTCTAACAAACTTATCTGAATCAAAATATCAACAAACCAATATTTCTCAAGCAAACACCATAAACTCAACTGTGTGTTTGAAAAACTTCAAAAATGTTTCTCAAACCTTTAAAAAATATAAGCATGCAAGAAGGAAATCAATATATAATTTCGAAAGTGCGGCAAGAAACATAGTATATTTGCCTCAACTGAACAGAAATCCTCCGACGTTGAATAACTTACAGGCACAATTCAAAAATCACTTTGAAAGAGTTGAAGTTTTCGGTCAGTTGGTGGAGAGTTTTTCACCGCTTTAAAATGGAAATTCTTTTGAAAGAGTTTGATTGTGGTGTGAAAAGTGATGATACGTGTATTTAAAGGAAAACAAATAGCATGAGCTCACCATTTTAGAAAATATATTTAAAAGCACCGCTTCGTACACAAGCAGACATAAACCAAATCGGATTAAAATAGGCTGAACCGTGCTTGTTATTATCCGACCGACCAACTCCTGTGAACCGGGTTCCTGCTCTAATCTGAAAATTCAGCTTGGACGAAAACTGAATCGCTGAATTGAAGCTGAACAAGGGTACTGAAAATAGAACTTAAACCATTCAAAAATTTAGATCTATCATTGTGGATTTATGGATTTCCTGCGCGTTACACGTACAGATCATAGCATCATTTTAAAAGCATTAAAAACTCAGAAACAGAACGCAAGGAATCGAACATAATACGCTTTCACAGAAGCAGCAAGAAACAGAGTCTACTTGCCTCAAAGCTGAACGACAGTTTGCAAAGAACAGCTCCGGCTTTGAGTCTTCCACAAGCACCATCGAAAAGCTTTAGAAAACTAAAGAAGAAGAACTTCGGTTGGATTCTACCTAGAGAGAACTCTTACCACCTTAAAATGGTTAACGATGATGAAGTATGGTGGTAATAGGTTTTAAAGTGCTTCACCAGCATGGGCGCCTGCCAAATCGAAATCGTTTCGTTGAAAACATTTTCCTTCTTTTTTAAAATAAAAAAAACATGGATCGTGCTTGGGTTCATTCATCCCAGAACCTTTCGCGAACCGCCAGGGCTAAAAATCGAAGAATTCAGTCCGGACGAAAACTGAAATGCTAAAAGCAAAAAATAGAAATTTAACCCTTTAAAATAAATTACATAACTCGTGAATTTACGGATTTTACGGGCGTTACAGATCATCTTGTTTGTACGTATCTCTATCTTTATTAAGACTAATCATCTTGTTTGCACATACCTCCATATTTTGTGACTGCTATAAAAGAACTAATAGTCAAATTCAAACACAACAAAATTACTTCCTATATAATACTGTCTATAAAACATTTTCAATGTGGAAGTATGGAGAAAGCTGCAACGACATAGCATAATAGGTTTTCCTTTAGTATTTGAGATCCTCTTCTGATACCAGTTGTGTGATATGGGAAATTAATATAAATTTGAGATAGCACATCAGCATAATATCACAAGCATATAACTGACAAATTAAACAGGATGGACAATAACGGTTTACCACAATAATGGGCTCCACTCAAAAACACTAACAATATTTCCAAACCCACGTCATTTCGGATTTTTCCTCACCAAAAATTGTCATTCTATATATTGCCATGTAAAAGTTTTTAGTTTCTAAATCATCCGAAGCTAGATTAATGGTGATCGAAACTGTGAAAGTTCTGTGGAATGAATTGTCTTCATAGTTATAATTGTCAAAACATCGACCTCTGTGTGTGACCTTTTTTTCAACTGTTGGATAGAATAATATTCTATATGAGTGTGAACAAAAATAGAAACGGTTGCAATGGATGAGGATAGAGTTTTGACCATTTTTCCAAGAATTCATTATCCATCTTGATGCTCTGGTTATCAGGAGTATGTTTCACAACATACAAATTCTTTTTTGATATAGATGTTGAGTATCTGAATTTAGGTGAACAAAGAGAGGTAATAAGTCGAGGTAAGGAGCAATCCTTACTTCCTATAATAATATTTTATATTTGCGAAAATTGTCTCCAAGATACAACGACTTCGAGTAAAGAGAAAGCAACACACCAACCTCAATATATCAGCAAACAAAAATATGTATAACTTCCGAGTAACAAGGTAAGAAAATGATGAAAGATGCAATGAGTTGTGTAAACAACGTTTATAGAGAAATATGCACTTATGATTTCAAATAAAGAGTTTGATTTATATACGCACACTTGAACAAATACAATATTTTGTGAACAAGTATAACCATTTGTAATAAATGTAAGCTCTCGTGAATAAGTATGACCATTCATGAATGCCTCTGACCCTTCTTTTCTGTACAGAAGCATGTAAGATTTAACGCCACCGGAATTTGGAAAGTTTTCTAAGAGCTAAAAGTTACGGTACTCAAGATTTTGCTTCTTGCAAAATTCATATTTTCTTTCCTGAATAACGCTCAACACTTGTTTCAAAAGTTATGAGTTTTAACCTCAAAACCTTTATATTCAGAAGATAGAACCAAATTTCAGAGGAGAAGATGAGAAAATAATTTCTTACATAAGAATTGGATACGAGGATGTCAATTTATAATATTTTATAGGACTTCACTAGAAAATGCAGGTTATTTTGTGAAACCGCCGCAACTCTAAGCGCAATCCATTACAAATTCACACGAGGTCACGTAGTTTCATCATCCAGATGTCCCTTAGGGCTGTGAGTTATTAAAGTTTTCATTGGCATAATATCTTCTGGATTTTAAAGGCTTCTATTACAATTTATATACCCTGGAGTCTACACCCTCGTTCGAATCAATATTATTTTCATTTTTATTATCATTAATAGGCTTTATCAAATGTTGCCAATAGATTTTCTGAAAGAACAAACGATTTCATTTGGCTAGTTGGATTTAATTCAGAGGGGCGAATTGGGAACTGAAACCCATTTCTTTTTGGAGTGACATGATCACATGAAAATTGCATAAAACACAATAATATATAATTCTTATTACAGAGTAAAACGTAGTACACGGTAGCTGTGCTTCGAACAGCTTCCGAGAATCTCCCCGAACAAGGCGTAGCACCCTGTACGCAGTTCGATCTCTCTGAATCCAACACGAAACACAACTTAAAAATAAAACACACACATATATATATATATATATATAATATACAAATATAAAAACAGAAACAGAACAGAAGGGGATTTGGGAATTCCTCGGAGATTACATCAATGGAGTTTCATATATATTTATATATATGTTTAAATGGGTAAAGATCGAGAAACCCTGGGGTAAACCACGCTGGAGGGATGTCCCATTATCCGCCGGCCCTTGGAGTGGCGGAAGGGATAGACGAGAGCCCCCACCGGCCACTCCACCAGAGCCGCCAATGCGAATGCCACCAAGCCCAGCGTTGGCCCTACCACCCTGCACCTGCAAGGATTCCTCCTAGTACCGCACTCCACACAAAACACCATGATCGTTTGCTAGACAGATTCTTGATTCACCTCGAAAATTTATAGAAACTCAGATTGAAGGAAGCCAAGTGTTTCTTGACACACAGATTTCAGCTTTGGGTAGTGCGTTTTAAAGAGGACCTTGAAAGGGATGGCCGATTATAAAATGGTGGGTCTTCGTTGGTGGAGGAAATAGATTCGGCCACGTTGTTGCACACGTGGTGATGTCTGATTGGAACTTAGGTGGCACACACATGTATGTGTTGTTGTGGCTTCTATTTTCGTGTGCTGCTTTTGAGTTATTATTTGGATTGTGAATTGGGCATATAAAATTGGATGTGGTTAAAGAATGTGACACCTGTGAGTTTAAATAATTTGAGAATTTTCTTTCTTTTAACACGTATCACGTCGTAGTTTAATTTCATCATATCATATGGGTTTTCCGAAGTTCTTTCCTTATGTAGCGATATAATGGTTTGTTCTAGAATTAGTAGTTTATGAATGAGAATCTATATTGAGAGCTTTCTGTACTCTATTGCATCAATTGGTCGGGGCAGCGAGTCAAATTTCAATAATAGTATATTCGGATTTTGTTAATTTTTATTTTTGTCCTTTTGAAAATATATAATATTATGACATATAAAATATTCTATGATCTTGTTAAATATATAATATAAGATAAATATCATAATATAAGATAAATTATGAGATGAAGTCCGATGTCCCCTATTACCATCTCGGGACCCGAGTACTGAGCAGTACGCTCCAAATCCCGACCTACATCGCTAAGATCGGGAAGCCGCCCGATGACTCGTGCTCAGATCGGGAATGTTTACCGAGGACAGTGTCATGTCTACCAAAATCCAGTCTTGATACGACTTTCCTTATTTGAGAATCCAGCCCGGATACGTCTTTCCTTATCTGAACGACAAGATCACCTAGGATCACGGAGAGTATCTCGCTCGAGATACTCGGCTTAGGCGAATATTCGTCGGGATATACTCATCTCCACCGCCTAGCCCCTCTATAAATAGCAGGTACGCCACATTCATTCACACACACATTCTCGCATTCTTTGCTCTCAGCACACATTCTCTCTTTTTGCTCTCGCATCCTGCCTGACTTAAGCATCGAAGGGGATTCGTCGGACACACTTCCGACGCCCTCTGACTTGTGATCTGTGGCTGCAGGCATCTAGAAGAACCAACTTCCATTCAGCAGCAACCCCGAAGTCCCGAGCTCCCGAGGTGGTGGTTGCTCGTCGGCTGATATAATTTGGCTACATCAATTGGCGCCGTCTGTGGGAATCGTAGAAGAAAGAAGACAAGATGCCACCAAAGAGGACTAGAGCTCAGGAGACCGGAGAAACCAGCAACACGGAGAGTATGTCTCAGGGAGAACCCCAGTCTCACTACAGCCCAGATAGCTCAACTGGTAGAAACTACAGTAGAACAGATACAGACCTGAGACACGCCCGTCGCCCGATCAACAATATGAGGAAATCAGGAAATTAGAAGAGGAGGTTGCTCGTCTGAGGGAAGATAGAAGCTCGGCACCTCCACCCCTCCCAACTAGGGAGGTCCCCTTTTCTGCTGAGGTATTGGTTGTTGAGTTACACCACATTTTAAGTTCCCGAACGTCGGAAAGTATGACAAGATGGGAGATCCCGAGGAGCATCTGTCTCGATTTGAAAACACCGCCCTCCTCCATCAGTATGCTGACCCCATCAAGTGCAAAGTTTTCCTCGCCACCCTGGTCCGATCTGAACAACAGTGGTTCAATCTCTTGCCGACAGGGAGTATCAAGAGCTTCCAGGATTCCAGTTAGACGTTCCTTCATCAGTTCGCTAGTAGCAAGAAGCAACCAATGACCTCGCTGAATCTGTTTACGGTGAAGCAGAAAGAACAGGAGATTCTTCGGGAATATATCCGGCGTTTTAACAGAACTATCATTGAGGTACCGTCCGCCACGCTTAATTTGCTGATCGGGGTATTCACCCAAGGGCTGCGAGGGAATGATTTCTTCAGATCCCTAGTCAAGAAGCCCCCGAAGACATTTTATGAGCTTCTCACTAAAGCCGAAAAATACGTCAACGTGCAGGAGTAGAAACAGATACTACATCACATAGTGGGGTAGAACTTAACCCACACTCATATACAAACAAATCAGATATAAAAGAGTGTGATGCTCCAGTATCAAACAAAACTCTTGTAGGAAAGTCAAATATAGTGCAAGTACCTGCGATAACTCCTCCAGTCATATCATCAGCTTGTTCTCTCGTCAAGGCATTCACTTGAGCTTGCTGAGGTCCCGAAAACTGAGGTCTAGAAGATCCTTCGAACCTAAACGGTTCTCACGGTTGGAATCCTGATCGTTGGGAATGGACAAAAGGTTGCGGTCTCTGCAAAGAACCACCAGCTGAACCTTGCTGTGACTGATTTGAGAGCTGTCCCCCCATCAAAGGACAAACTCTAGCGAAATGTCCAGGCTACCCACACTTATGGCAAAGACCCTGAACTCCATGCCACTGCGAAGTCATATGCCTACCTCCACACTGACCACACGACACTCCTCCACAACCACTACCACCAGAACTAACAGAACCAGAAGAACTCAAATTCAACCGTCTCTTAAACTGCTTTCCTCGAGGCTTGAACTTCTGGCGATTTAACTGCTGCGACGTCTGAGGAGGTTGAAATGAATGCGTCCCTTCTAGCACGGGTTGAAAACTGCATCTAGCTATCGGTTGAACCTGATTCTACGCTTCCAAAATACTATCCTCGGTGTCCACCGCCCTGTCCACCGCCTCAGCATAAGTCGCAGGAGAACCAGCTAGCACCATACGGAACAATTCGGGTCTCAACCCTCTCAGAAACTTGTTCCTCTTCGTCCTCTCCTGGTTAGCAACGTGGGCAACATATGACAGAAGCGAGGAAAACTGTCTAGTGTACTCGGCCACCTCATGTTCCCTTGCTTCAGATTATCAAACTCCCTCTCGCGGTTATTGTAGTAGGACTCAGGGGTATACTCATGATGAAAAGCTGCACGGAAGTTCTCCCAAGAAATCAAAACTCCACTATCTCTCATGACTCGGGAAGTACCCTTCCATCAGCGTTGATCATGATCCCTCAACTGCAAAACAACCAACTTCAGTCTCCTCTCCTGAGAATACTCCACTGTGTCAAACAATTCCTCCATATGCTCCAACCAGCCTTCAGCCATCAGACCACCCTCAGTGCCAGTGAACGTAGGGGGATTCGTCCTCTGAAACCTAGCCAACACTAGTTCCATCTCGCCAATCATCCTAGTCACATCTATGACTCGGGAAGTACCCTTCCATCAGCGTTGATCATGATCCCTCAACTGCAAAACAACCAACTTCAGTCTCCTCTCCTGAGAATACTCCACTGTGTCAAACAATTCCTCCATATGCTCCAACCAGCCTTCAGCCATCAGACCACCCTCAGTGCCAGTGAACGTAGGGGGATTCGTCCTCTGAAACCTAGCCAACACTAGTTCCATCTCGCCAATCATCCTAGTCACATCTTCTACATCAACCTCTGGTTGTCTAGCTCGACGACGCAAAGGCACACTCTGCTGCTCCACATCCTCATCACTCTGTGGGGCTCTAGACTACCCAACTACCTGCCTAACTATTCTACTTCGACCTCTCCTCGGCGGTATCTACCAAAACTCAAAGGTAAGAACAAAAAGCAGATAATTCACAGAGGAAAATAGCACAATCACAGAGTCAATCACAAACAAAAACTCAAACTCTGTGCCTAGACTCAAGTGTGATGGAAAAGAATCGAGCTTATCCCAATTTAAGCTCTGATACCAAAATGTCAGGCCCGGTGCTCTAAATCAGCGATTAGTTACTCAATTAATCTTAATTACACGGAAGCATAAAATATGGGCTAAAATTTTTTTCGTTTGGGTCTGAACTGGAAATATCATTTAAAGTACAATCATAATCAAAATACGGATTTTAACTCAAAAATCCAAACAACATCAGCAGCAATGCTGAAACATTCAAATATCACAACAAATACATATCCCCCAAATACAATATTCACGCAGGGCATCCCCTGGTTCATTAACACAATACATAATCTATAACTAGGACTCAAAATAGGGATCTACCAGTAGACGCTTCACTCGGTCCAGCTGGATTACCTGAAGACCCTGTAAAGGCCAACACAGACCAAAGCAGCCCAAAAAGGGAAAAATAAAACGAGGTCAAACCTCAATACGAAGAGCATCGATAAAGCAACAATCACATCAGACATGCAATATTTCAAACGTGCAATGCATGAGGGCTACCAAGAATCATCGGTAAGCAAGGCACAACGACTAAACTGTGCAATAAAATCTCAATAGTCAATCAGAATCCAAATCACAGCGACTCAGCTGGCTGTCACGACTCAGTGATGACAATGGATTTTCAGCACGGCGACTCTGTCGGCAAATCGTGACTTAGCGATTATCAGGTCTCAAATAATGCAGGCTTAATATGCTATGCGTGAATGCCAAGCAGAATCATGCTTACAACCATACATATAGTTCATGTTAGAGTAGATGCCCAACTAGCCAAATTGTGGCGTGTGGGTTTTATAGACTCTTGTATATGACAATCTTTATTTATGAAATACGCATTTATTTATGGCATTCTTTATTTTCATTGTGATCATAATGTTAACAATTGTGTTGGATAAAGACCTAGAATGCACCATAGAGTATGTTAGATGTGATAGTGGATATGATGGCTATCATGAAACACATCTAATAGTCACTGTGTATTCTGAATTCGTTCCTAGTCGATTGGGCCGTCAAAATGAGGATAAGGCCGCCCGAGCTTGAGACTAGCATCTGCGATGTGAAGTACCATGTTTCATTGGTAGGGAACATTGTGATGTTCTGAGCATGCAGATGGATAGTGACCTGGTGATCTATCGAACTACCCTCGTTCGGACTTTCCAAGTGGTTACCATTTGTCGAGTGGATACGTCCGAGGTCTTGGTTGTACTGATTAGTCCTTACTACTCGAAACGTCATTGAGACTCTACATGATAGGCGCCTCACTTTGACCCGTTTGCCGAATCACTTGGGGTCGTTAGGCGGTTGGATTGGGTGAGGTCCCGATGCATGTAGGAGTCGATGCTTCGTTGTTGAGGATTCACCGCTCGCTTTCATGCGTGGATATCCTATGCTATCTGAGGGGATAATAGTGTATAAATCTCTGGCCAGAGTACTGGATGTGTTTTAGGTAAATGGGTTTACCTAGTAACACTCGCGATGTCACTATTCGATCTCCAAGATGTATGCATAGTTATCGGATCTTTAGCGACTCTCGATTTACCAATGGTCGTTGATCTGATCGGGATATATGTGTTGAAAGGACCGTACTGTACGCTAACCACGACCAACTGGTTCTTGCAGGCACTATTAGTGATACCTAGGGGATCAAGGGGCGATGTTGTTAGGCGCTTTACCATGATCCGATGGGCAAGTCCGAAATTGTGATTTCGGAGTCACAATGGTTGTGGGCCCACGGCTAGCTGTATCCCTGAACCATTGAGGGTCACACAAGTACTGGATTCATGATTCCCGTAGGGAAACTAAGTTCAATGTGTTGAGCATAGGACGAGGATTTTAGGGAGTGCGACTTCCTAAAAGTCAACAGGGGTCAAATTACGATTTTCCAAAGCTGAGGGGCTAAACTGTAATTTTGGACTAGATGGTCTGAAAAATTGTTTTCGCATCATAATATTCAGTTTTGGAAACTGAGTCGATCGGCCCGATCTGATCGTCAATCGGAATTGTGATGAAGCCGCGGTGGTACGGTTGAAACGAATGTTCACATGGACCTGGGCCCGCCCCAGGCCCATTGGACTATTTGAAACCCATCATTGGTCTACTTATGCTAGACCTAGGGCTACACATCATACAACATACAAACCCTAGTCTCCAAATCTCGGCCGCCCCTCTCCTCCTCTACCTCGCCACCGCCGACCGCCCAACGCCGCCGCCCGCCGCCGCCTTCGCCCGATTTTCGTGTGGTCGGACTTGTTTCGATCAGCGCGACGAGGAGAATACGATCGTGCCAAAATCCGTCAGATCTTCTAGTGCAGATTGACGGAGGAATCGCGTTTCCGGTCGTGGACCTGATTAGACGATCTACCGCCGCCTACCTTTCGAAGTGCCGATTTCCCTGTGAAACTGGTCGGAGCCAGGCGCCTAGACGGCAGCAAGATAACAATCGATAAATGCCCTATGAATGGTTTATTGATTATTTGTAATGTATTGAACGTATCTCGGGGAAAAATTTTAACTTCCGCTGCGCCCCCGGGAAACGGGATCCGGATCCGCCATTGTCGCCAACAGTTCACACACATAAGCAATTAAGAGCACAATAATCATCATCGTAAACAAGCAATCAAGCAGATTCACCTAACACATAAATCACAACAGCTCACACACGAATGGAAATATTATCAAGATGATATTAAAGCTGCTAATATAAGCTCACTCGTACCTCAACTTCTCACGGCTACTACCTCAACAGATCGCACGAGAACAAGAACACAACAGCAACAGCCCGTGCAAGTCTACTGCCCTACCATCTCACAGCGTGTTAGGCCTCGTGCTCACAACAGAGTGAAAACCCAAACACATGCGGAAGCTTAACAAAAAGTGGGTAAAATTTTTGCTTTTAGGCCCGACGGTTTAAAACATATAATTTAAAATAGAACGATACTCAGAATAAGTTCCCAGTTTATAAACCAACAAAAACAAGTATAGCATCAATACAAATAAAAGTATCAGACTCCTCATCAGAATACAAAAACGAAGCACAGGGCATCTCCCCGGCTACTAGACTGATACATACATATATGCTATACGCTACTGGGACACTCAACCACCTCCTGGGGCACCGCCAGCTGGGTTACCTCCTCGACCAGCTGTATGACCTGGACAACACAACAGGCAACAAACAAACCAAGCCCCAGAGGGACATGGGGTCAAACCCAAGTACGGAGAGCAACTATAAATCAGCAGTAAACAGCAAGAATAAAATGCAGATGCTATGCATGGAATGCTGGACAACAACAAATGACTCCAACCGAAAAGGAAGTCAAGGAACTCAATGCACAGCTCAACTGAATCTGCAACAACGGTGGCCACTGGGTGTGTTCCAAGTGTGGTAATGAGCCACTCGCCGGGACACAACACCCGAATACCAGATGCAACAAACAACTCGACCTGCGGTTGCTCAACCTATGCACTGTGGTAGTTAGCCACTCGGCGCATAGGGGCTAACGTAACCCCGCAAGGGAGATGAGAGTGTGGTATTCCCGCTCGCCCTCGCATCCTGGTAAGAAACAAAGCAAGAACAACGATACGATGGCAATAAAGCTGGAATGAGATGCAAATGCGTGTTGCACATGTTGGAATAACAAGCATATCAACATATGCGAAATCAATAGCAACATCAGCAAGTACATAACACATAACACACGTCCATCTCATAAATTGGCAGCCTCAACAGGCAATTAAGCACACTAGCCAGCAAGCCATCTCACAATTCATTCAAGCCGTCACCTTGCTGTAATTATAAGCTCAATCCGTACCTTAATTCCCTCAAGGACGTAGCAAGTCACAGCCTGCACAATCTGTCAAAATACACGGTACACAGATTTCAGGGAATTGCAACCAATCCCACGGCCAACAACTACAACTCACGGCTGGAAATATAAACACAAACTAGCCTTCAACCCTACCCAACCAACTAACAGGAAGCTTAAAACGACGCCAAGAACAAGATCCCAACGTAAAATCAAAAGGCTACCTGTAACCACGCAACGCGCGAATAACAACAGTAACTTCATGCTTTTGATTCAGCCAACTATAGCTTCCAAAATGGGTACGAGATGAAAGAGCTTTCCAAGAGGAGTCCAACGCTACCTTGAACGTGAAAAACGATGGCCGGAGTCGACGGGAATCTACCGGAGAAGCTCACGGTGAATAGTAGTCGTGGGTTCAAGAACAGAGAACGAAAGGCTGGAAATTTTCTAAGTATGGGAACTGATATCAAAATTCGAAAGCCAAGTCTTCCTTATATAATTCCCACAACTGCTGAATTCTTAAAAACAATCCACCGACAAAATCAGTCGACGCCTTCTCCTCAACAAACAACCTGCTGCTGATATCAAAGGCCTCTGATACAAATCAAAACGACGTCGCAATAACTTAACCAAACGATGTCGCATAAGTGACGTAATCTTTTCTGCCAACAGCTGAACATCCAGTCGCAGGAAAGAAACAACTCACAACACTGTTCACAACTGAGACCAGTCGCAGCATCAAAACGCAGCGTCGCAACTAACTCAAACGACGTCGCATAGCGCACGTCAGCATATCTGCCATCAGCAGGTCACATAAACCATCGACTGGTTCCTCAAAACGACGTCGCCTCTACTAACCCAAACGACGATGTCTTATACCCGCTACAGGAACTATCTGCTGACAGATATAAATCAGCCGTTGCTTTCCAAAACGTCACCATTTCGAAATCCTATAGCGCGCTCCTGCTGAAATCCACGTAAGCGTTGATGTCGTCAGCTCTCGCACAACGTTACACTAACAATACCACCTGCTGACAGACCTTGCCAACCTCAATACGACAGCGTATCAATCCCCCGCGATACAAAACGCGCTAAACTACCAACAGCAAAGCTTACGTCAGCGACTTCGATGCCAACATATAGCATGACATCATCAAATCTGCTACCAGCAGATACCTCTAAACCCAAAATTACGAAAATCTCCAGAATTGTTCTAAGGAGGGAATTCGACCCAAAATACAACTCAAACATCGAAACAGAGATTCTAAACCACAAAATCTCTAAACAACCTATCAATTCCAACAACAATCGTAATTAATAATTCCAGGTCTCACAACTCTCCCCCAATAAAAAGGATTTCGTCCCCGAAATCAAACAACAATTCTGAATCAACAAAACAACAGCAGAGACCAGAATAGAAACTAAAAACTAACACCAGAACTCGCCCAACACAAGGCCAAGAGTTCAAGATAACTGAGCAAACAATTTACTACAGCTGGGGAAGGAATACCACAAAACTACAAGCTACTGGAAAAACTAGCTCAACAGCTACTCAAACAGATGCGGCCACTCGCGCTCAACAAAACAACAGCAGAGACCAGAATAGAAACTAAAAACTAACACCAGAACTCGCCCAACACAAGGCCAAGAGTTCAAGATAACTGAGCAAACAATTTACTACAGCTGGGGAAGGAATACCACAAAACTACAAGCTACTGGAAAAACTAGCTCAACAGCTACTCAAACAGATGCGGCCACTCGCGCTGCATCTTTTATTCCAGTTCCCAAGTAGCTTCTTCCCTACCATGCTTGCTCCACTGTACCATTACCAGCGGAATGGTTTTATTCCTCAACTGTTTCTCTTTTCTGCCAAGGATCTGCAAAGGATATTCCTGATAGCTCAACGACTGATCTAGCTCTACCTCGTCAGTTCCAAGCACATGAGACGGATCTGGCTCATATTTCCTCAACATCGACACATGAAACACATCGTGAAGAGAGGACAACTCTGACGGAAACAACAACCGATACGCTAAAGGGCCAATCCTCTCGACAATCTCATACGGACCAACATAACGAGGGGCTAACTTTCCCTTGCATCCAAAGCGCATCACACTACGAAACGGAGAAACCTTGAGAAATACACGATCACCAACCTAAAACTCAAGAGGTCGACGCCTCTTATTCGCATAACTGGCTTGGCGATCCTGGGCAGCTTTCATCCGCTGTCTAATTAGATCGACATGATCTTTCATTTGCTGCACAAAGTCAGGGGCAGATATCTGCTTCTCCCCCACTTCTTCCCAACAAACTGGCGATCTGCACTTCCTGCCATACAAAGCCTCAAAAGGCGCCATGCCAATCGTCACTTGGTAGCTGTTATTATACGAAAATTCGACCAAAGACAACGCGTCTTGCCAGCTACCTCCGAATTCCAACACAACAGCACGCAACATATCCTCCAATGTCTGGATAGTTCGCTCAGATTGGCCATCTGTCTGGGGATGATACGAGGTACTCATAGCCAATCTAGTGCCCAAAGCTGTTTGTAAACTCTTCCAAAACCTGGAAGTAAACCTCGGATCCCGGTCGGACACGATTGAAACAGGCACACCGTGCAATCTAACAACAAAATCAACGTACAGCTTCGCCATCTTCTTCAACGAGAAGGTCATACCATAGGGAATGAAGTGTGCAGACTTCGAAAAACGGTCTACAACTACCCAAATTGTTGGGATCCGGATCGCGCCCCCCGGCTAGGCAGCGGAAGAACAGAAATAGATCCGAGAGACGATCAATACGATAAAACAATTAACAATTAATGTCATTCATAGGGTGTTCAAAACACTACCTTGCTGGCACTTGTGCCTGGCTCCGACCGGTTTCGTAAAGAAAACGGCACTTCACGGTAGACTACGGTAGATAACGCCAATCCGGTCCACGACCGGATACGAGACTCCTTCGTCACCCAACACTAGAAGGCGTGACGAGATCAGCGCGGACGGATTCTCCTTGTCGAATTGGCCGGAACAAATTCCGGCGAAGAGGCGGCGGCGGCGGCGGCGCACGGCGGCGGCGGCGGCGGCTAGAGAGGAGAGGGGCGGCGGTTGTGATGCTCTAGGGTTAGGTTAGAGTGTAGTATATTATTATGAGGTCTAATCTATATTTAAATAGATATTGGTGTTGGACTTGGACTGGCCCAACGGGCCCAGGTCCAACGGATGAACATTCAGTTCATCTCCATCACCGAGACTTCATCGTAACTCCGATCGCCGATCAGATCGGACCGATCGACTCAGTTTCCGAAACTGAATGCTATGATCTGAAAAACCATTTTTCAGAACCCCAGTGAAAAATGACCGTTTTGCCCCTCAATAGCGGAACCCCGGTTTGAGACCCCTGTTGACTTTTAGGAAGTCGCACTCCCCAAAATCCTCTTCGTATGCTCAACACATTGAGCTGAGTATCTGTGTGGGAATCTCGAATCCAGTACTTGTGGGACCCTCAATGGTTCAGGGATACAGCTAGCCGTGGGCCCACAACCATTGTGGCTCCGGAATCACAATTCCGGACTTGCCCAACGGATCATGGTAAAACTTGCCCTAAAGCCAACTACTCATCAGACGCAGTCCCATTGTTTCGCGATGTTTTTCAAACAACGGTGCAGGCAAGGGCTTCGTAAGTGGATCAGCAACGTTGTCCGCAGAGGCGACTCTCTCAACTGCTATGTCACCTCTAGCCACAATATCCCGGATTATGTGGTATTTCCTCAGTATGTGTTTGGATCTTTGGTGAGATCTAGGCTCCTTTGCTTGCGCAACGGCACCCGTGTTGTCGCAGTACACCGGGACTGTAACAACTCCCTTAGGAATGACGCCCAACTCTTGGACGAAATTCCTTATCCAAACGGCCTCCTTAGCAGCAGCTGATGCTGCGATGTACTCAGTCTCAGTGGTTGAATCCGTGATGGTGTCTTGCTTGGAACTCTTCCAAGAGACAGCACCACCATTGAGCATGAATACAAATCCAGAGGTTGATTTCGAATCATCCACGTCACACTGGAAGCTAGAATCAGTGTAGCCTTCCAGTTTCAGTTCACCACCCCCATAGACCATGAACATATTCTTAGTCCTTCGCAAGTACTTAAGAATATCCTTCACAGCCTTCCAATGCAATTGGCCGGGGTTGGCCTGGTAGCGGCTCGTGACACTCAGAGCATATGCGACATCCGGTCTAGTCGAGATCATGCCATACATAATACTACCTATTGCCGAGGTATATGGTACACGTGCCATATTCTCTATCTCCTCATCAGTCTTTGGACACATAGACTTGGATAGAGTGACCCCGTGGCACATAGGTAGGTGTCCTCTCTTGGACTCTTCCATAGAGAACCTCTTAAGTATGGTATCGATGTAGGTAGCTTGGGTGAGTCCGAGCATCCGTTTAGATCTATCCCGATAGATCTGTATTCCAAGAATATAGGATGCTTCACCCATGTCCTTCATCGAAAATATGCTAGACAACCATACCTTAGTTGACTGCAACATTCCTACATCATTCCCAATGAGTAGAATGTCATCAACATAAAGTACGAGTTTCATCATACACCTTGCCTTTGAGTGTAACCTTTCGCGACCAGTCGTGCCTTGTAGGTCATTACCTTACCATCAGACCCAAGTTTCCTCTCCTCTCTACTTAGAGAAATGTGACCTAGCCTAGCATGCCAAAGTTGTGCTGGGTTTAAGTTATCGCGTTTCCGTTTAATCGTTGTTGTGTGTGCTTCGACATCGCGAGTTGGAACGTCTTTTAATTTTAAGGTGTATAAATCGTTTTCGCGTTCCCCAATTCCAATTAAACATTCATTCTTGTAAATATTGCAAATCGAATTAGCAAACATACAAGAATATCCATCTCTATCAAGCATAGGAGTAGAAATAATGTTTTTAATTAATTTAGGAACAGATAAAACGTCTCGTAACAACAACTTAAAATTTGAAGACAGAAATAAGTAAATATCTCCTATAGCTACTGCAGCAACTCTTGCTCCATTGCCAAGCCTCAAGTGGGTCTCACCCTCTCTAAGACGTCGAATTCTTGTCATCACCTGCAAATCATTGCAGATATGAGATCCACATCCGGTATCAAGTACCCAAGAAGTTGAATTAAGAGACATATTTATTTCAATATAGAACATACCTTTCGCAGTTCGCAACTGCTCGAGGTAGTCCTTGCAGTTCCTCCTCCAATGCCCAGCCTTGTGGCAGTGGTGGCAAACGTCCTCGCTCTTGTTTGGCTTAGAAGCCTTTGCCTTTGGCTTCTTGGCAGACTTTTCCTCTTTCGCAGGAGCAGAACGCTTCTTGCTCTTACGTCTGGGCCCCTTCTTCGCAGAGGAAGAAGAACCCAGAAGGAGGACGGGTTTGTCCTTCTTTATAGTCCCCTAAAACACTACAAGCATGTTCACCACCTCTTCAAGGGTGGCTTCCAGCTTGTTCATGCTGAAGTTGACCACAAAGGGGTCAAATGCAGCGGGTAGCGAGAGGAGAAGTACATCCACAGA
>KQ991707.1:0-10498 GCA_001598015.1 Dorcoceras hygrometricum
ATTATCGAGAGGATTGGACAATTGGCTTATAGACTGAGGCTGCCCGAGGAGTTAGCCGCGATGCATGACGTGTTTCATGTGTCAATGTTGAGAAGTATGAGCCGGATCCGTCCCATGTTTTGAGAACTGACGAAGTTGAGCTGGATTCTGCCTTAAGTTATGTCGAATATCCGGTTCAGATCTTGGATAGGAAGGAGAAGCAGCTGAGAAACAAGATAATTCCATTGGTGATGGTCCAATGGAGCAAGCATGGTCGAGAAGAAGCGACCTGGGAGGTTGAGGAAAAGATGCGGCAGGATTGGCCTCATCTGTTTGAGCACTGATCGTGCAACATTTCCAGGTAAACTTTTGGTTTTAGCTTCGAACTTGAGTAGCTGCTGGTGTTGATTTGCATGATTGATTGTTTTTATTCCCTGAGCTTACCTTTGATTTCGAGGACGAAATCCCTTAAGGTGGGGAGAATGTGAGGATTCAGATTTAGATTAGTGGTTAATTTTATTGTTTGGGTTTAGCCACGTGAATTTTGAAGATATAGAGTTGTCGAATCCCTCCAAGTATTGAATCAACCGTACTGTAGCCAACGACTGGTAGGATTTGGAATTTGATGGTTACTGTAGCTTGCAGCTGGTGGAAATGGAAAAATCAGTCGTTGCACTTGTGTTGCGTCTGGCAGTCGTTGCGCTCGTGAGAGAATGACCAGTCGATGAATTGAAGAACCAGTCGCGGGAGGAATTGTGTTGCGACTGGGTGAGCAGTTGCTGGTAGCGATACTCGCGTGAGTAACGGCGTCGTTTGATTTAGTTAAACTCCGCGTTTTGAATATTACGACTGGGTGACCAGCTGTGGAATTGAGGAACCAGTCGAGGGAGCAACGCGACGTCGTCTGGTTAAGTTGAAACGCTGCGTTTCGAGGATTGCGTCTGGTACCAGTTGTGAGGAGTCTACCAGATTTTGGTTTAGCGCCTTGCGACTGGATTGTTGCGACTGGATAGTTGCGACTGGATTGTTGTGTCTGGTTTGTTGTAGGAAGCATGAGTGCCAGTCGTAAGATTCCTGCGGTTCAGACGACTGGATTTGGTGAGCAGCAGTCGAGAGATTTGAGATGTATATATATAGAGGTGTTGATCGACACTTAGAATTATTTTGAGCCAGCCATTCCTTATCTTTTCTTTCTCAAACCCTCGTAGAGCTACTGTTCACCGAGACATTTCTTCCCTAGATTTTTCGTCGTTCTCCGCCAAAGATTTGAGTGATTTCGGTGGCGCTAGGTTCCCTGTGAACTTCTCTTTCGATTGCTACCCATTTGAAGCTGCAGAACGACCTTGGAGAAGATCGCGAAAGCTGCTGGTTTCTGGTCGTGAGTGCTGTCGTGCCCTGTTCGAATTTGTGAGGTAGAATTTGTGGATTCGAGGTACGATTGAGCAGCCCTTAGCAGCTTTGAGCGTGAACATGTCTATATTTCAATGTTGTGAAATCCGTGACTTTGCTGCTATGTGTTTACGTGGAACAGTTTGATGAATTGCTTGAGCTATACATTCTATTTGCACGTATTATGAATTGTATGCATTAAGCATTGATATTGAATGGCATTCATGCATACATCTTGAGCCTGAATTGATAGATTGATTTGATTACCTGATTGGGTGCCACGTTGTGACTGGCCGACTGTTGAGTCGTGCCCGAAAAGTCCAACGCTATCGTCGGAGTGGTGACTACCGGATTCGAGTGTCTACCACCGTGTTTCCTGCTTTTGTTTTTGGTTGGGTCTGTGTTGCCCCTTTGAAGGAACTACAGGTAACCAAGCTGGACCGAGTGGAAGTTCAGCTGGTCGATCCCCTCGTCCCTGAGTCCCAGTTATAATTATGATATATATTGAACCGGGGGATGCCCCGTGTTTTTATGTATTGGGGATCGGTCTTTGATTTGATGTAGGCTGTTATCTGTTTGTATGAGTTGGAGTTAACTTATATTTTGATTATCGATATTTTGAATGTATGATTTGAAGTTCAGGCCCATTGTATTTCGAAAAATTTTTAAGCCCTGATTTTTAGCTTCCGTGTTTTTGCGCTTATTATGTGTTAATTGTTAGTAATTAGCACGGGGCCTGACATCTTATCTGCTGGATTCGATTAGGCAGATAATATTAATTCATATTGGTAGGATTGGTTTCCTTAGAAACAAACTTACTAGAATGGGAAACACTGCTTTCACATAATTTTATAGACAAATATTGAGATTTGGCTTTTAAGAAAAAATAGATAAAATTAAATGTAATGCTTTTCTGTTTAAAATTCTTGACATTTATCTATATTATATATGCATCTAAAAAGTGTGAATCTGGGCAATGTTTTTCTATTGTAAATTGATAAAACTAGCCCTCTATCCACTCTTTTAAGTGGTAAGCCATGATAGGTTAAATATTTAACAAGAGCATTTGGTGGAAATTGGTTATTTCAATTAGGCTCAATAGTGGAAAATGTTGAGGAAATAGTCTCCACTTCATTTAGTCTACTTTCAATCTCAAACCATTTTGTAACCTTCCTCAATGATATACGCACGTTTGCATTTCCAAACCGTTTCGCACACGCATTAAGCTAAATTAAAGAAATACATTATTCCGCATCATTATAAGTTAAACTTCCTTTTTAATTTCCATTTCATCAGGACCTATACTCGTAATGGTTTTACGTTTAACAAGCCTTTTATATGTAACCATGATGAGTTAAATATTTAACTAGGACATTTAGTGGAAATTGGATATATTATTTTGGGTCACTAGTGGAAAATGTTGATAGATAACCACCACTCTTTAGTATACTTCCAATCTAAAGCAATTTCTTAATCTTTCTAATTGATGCACGCACGTTTCCATTTCCAAATGGTTAGGAAAAGCAAATTCATGCACGCATTAAGCTAAATTAAATAAATTCATTTTGCCACATCATGAGAACATATTATTAGTATAAAAAAATTTTCCTTCTTAAATTTCATTTCATCACATCCTATGTTGTTATTTGTTTGACATGTAGCAAGCCCTTTTGTGTGTAAACTATGATGAGCTAAATATTACAAGAGCATTGGTGTAAATTGGTTATTTCAATTAGGGTCATTAGTGGATAGTGTTATTTCATTAGTCTACTTCAATCTAAAACCATTTCATAGCCTGTGATTAAAAATAGAAAATTTGGATAACTTAATAAAACGGAAATACAAATAAATTGACAATGACTAGTGTATTTAATGTACAAAAAATATTAATGCAACTTACAAACAAAAAAAATCCTTAAAACAAATTTTTTATTGAGTTTCTTTATTTACGATAGGATAGAATAGTTTTTTTGTTTAGTGACGGTGAATCAACACTATAAAATTTTTCGTTGCTGAATAAACAGCTTGCACAAAAGGTGTGAAGCAGTTTGATCAATCACTAAACTTAAAATAATAGAAAATAAATAAGATAACCTTTACAATTTTAAACTTCAAGCATTGAGTGGGAGACAATCTTTTTGTTACTAATTTTAATAATCACAAAACGGGAGAAATATTTTAGACAAAAATGTGGTTTTTAGTGTCATGTTTTATTCGAGCTTTAATGTTCATAATTTGTATCCAAGTTTTGTGATATCATAATAAAGAGGAGATTGTTGGGTTTGGAACCGGACGGAATCCTAATTTTAATTATACACAATTTGTTATTGTATTTCTCATAATGTATTTAAATATGCATAAATATGGTTGAAGATATCGACGCGGATAAAAAAAATTCACCTGATGAGATGTGCATGAAGAAGATCAAGAGTTGGTCAACCAATAAACAAATTATTCAGATGAAATAGATCTGCAAGAGAAAAGAGGTCTTCCGGATGAAATCTCCAAATAAATAGATTATCCGAAAAGAATAGTGATGACCCCCATAACCACATCGGGACCCGAGGACCGAGCAACTCACCAGAAGTCCCGACGTGCTTTACCAAGATCGGGTGTCACACAAGGATTTCGTAAGAAGAGCTCGGGAGATGGACCGAGGACCCCTGCCTAGTTCTGGAATATCGCCCGAGGACCCTCTCCCGACGTGATGAAGAGTCCACCCTGGATACGTCTTTCCTGGTGTAGAAGATCCCGCATGGATACGTCTTTCCTTAGTTAAATAATCCTGGGTCGATATGTCTTTCCTTATTTAGGCAAGAGGATCCCGATGATCGCGGAGGATATTCGCCAAGATATTCTCTTCCACTGCCTTAGCCCCTCTATAAATACCAGGTTCGCTCCCTCATTCTACACACACTCATTCTTGCACACTTTTGCACTCAGCATATATTTCTCTCGCTTTTGCTCTCGCAGTCTGCCTGACTTAAGTATCGAAGGGGCTTCGTCGGACACACTTACGGCGCCCTCTGACCAGTTGTTTGTGGTTGCAGACACCAAGGAGAAGTACGATCCAGTCCCCTGTCGCCCGACGCGCCCGAGCTCCTCGACGTGGTGGTATTAGCTCTCGGCTGAGGTTAATTTGGCTACATCAACTGGCGCCGTCTGTGGGAAGAGAAACTAGAAGAAAGAATACAAGATGCCGCCAAAGAGGACTAGAGCTTAGGGTACTGGAGAAACTAGCAACACGGAGAGTATTGCTCAGGGGTCGGAGAACCCCACTCTTACTGCCACCCAGATAGCTGAACTGGTAGCAACCACGGTGGCACAGATACTGGCAAATCAACCTGAGTCACGCCCGCCGCCCGACCACCAGACTGAGGAGATCGGGATTTTGCAAGAGGAAATTGAAAGTCTGAAGAGGGAAAGAAGCTCGGCACCTCCTCCCCCGCCTGCTCGGGAGGTGCCCTTCTCTGCTGAGGTGTTGGCTGCTGAGCTGCCTCAACACTTCAAGTTTTCGAACGTAGGGGAGTATGACGGGATGGGAGATCCCGAGGAGCAGAACGCGGCACTCCTCCACCAGTATGCTGATCATATTAAATGCAGGGTCTTCCTCATACTCTAGTTCGAGCTGCACAACAGTGGTTCAATCTCCTGCCAACTGGGAGCATCAAGTGTTTTCAGGATTTTAGCCAGACTTTCCTCCATCAGTTTGCTAGCAGCAAGAAACAGCCGATGACAACGCTGAATCTATTTACTGTAAAACAGAAGGAACAGGAAACTCTTCGGGAGTACATCAGGCGCTTCAACAGGACCATTATTGAAGTGCCATATACCACGCCCGACCTCTTGATCGGGGCTTTCACCCAGGGGTTGCGAGGGGGTGATTTTTTTAAGTCCCTGGTC
This sequence comes from Dorcoceras hygrometricum, assembly GCA_001598015.1. NCBI lineage: Eukaryota > Viridiplantae > Streptophyta > Magnoliopsida > Lamiales > Gesneriaceae > Dorcoceras > Dorcoceras hygrometricum. Next base: position 5,272 of record KQ991707.1, read on the forward strand.
AAGAAGCCTCCGAAGACGTTTGATGAACTCCTGACTAAAGCAGAGAAGTACGTTAATATGGAGGAAATACAGTCCTCGAGGAGGAATGAGCAGAGGTTACCGCCTCGGGCTGGTTAGGGTGCTCGGGTAGAGAGGCCCCAGCCGAGGCCATATAGGCCAGAACCCCCTTTGTTGCTGGGAGAGTTTACCGCTCGGACACCGTTGAAAGTAAGCAAGGTTCGAGCTCTGGAGATTTGTGATGAGCGGAAAGTTGTGCAAAGACCTCGGGGAAGCGACGGTGCCCCGAGGAATCCCAGGTTAGACAGGTTTTATGATTTTCACAGGGATTATGGTCACACTACGGCATAGTGTCGCCTTTTGGAGGATAGGCCGCGTCGGTGGGAGAAGAGGCCCAGGAGGGAAGACAGTGGGCGAAGCAATAATCGGGCCTCAGGTCGGGAAAGAACACCCCGAGGGCAGGATCAACAACCTCCCCGAGGCGAGAGGAGGTCACCTCAACCTCGGGGAGTCATCAACATGATATCAGGAGGACTTACCTATGGACGTGGAGGTGCACAACGACGCTCTGGTTATTCGGGAAATGATTGCAAACTATGAAGTGGCCCGCATCTTTGTGGACTCAGGGAGCTCGGTCAATGTGTTCTTTAAAATCGCAGTGGATCAGATGGACCTCGGGGAATATCGTGTGGAGCCCGTGAATACACCTCTGTACGGTTTCACGGGTCATTCTCTGCAGCCAGTGGGAGTTGTTCAGCTACCTCTCTCGTTGGGATCGGGTGAGCACAGGATGACTAAAGTGGTGGAGTTTACTGTGGTGGATGCCCCTTCTTCTTATAACTTCATTCTGGGAAGGCCAGCCATGGCCGCATTCTTAGCTGCGGCCTCGGTCCTGCACCAGAAGATTAAATTCCCAGTCGGGAATTCAGTAGGGGAGGTGCTAGGAGATCGAAAGATGGAGAGGAAATGTTATGTGGAAGAGGTGAGAGTGGAGCAGAAGGTAGCTAAAACTCGAGCCCAAGACTATCCAAGGGCTCGGGAGGACCGAGGAGTTAATGTGGTCGGGGATGAGTTCCAACTGACCACGAGGATGAGGAGGAAGAAGTAGCCTCGTTCCCCCAGCTGGGGTTGTAAAGATAGCAAAGACTCTTCCAGAGGATGTACGGGCACAGTTGGTACAGTGCCTCGAGAAGAACAAGGATGATTTGCCTGGTCACCATCCGACATGAAGGGGGTCAAGCGCGAAGTAGTGGAGCATAGGCTGAATGTCTCCTCGGGCTCTCGACCAGTTATTCAGAAAAGGAGACACTTCGGGCCCAAGAAGGATGCGGTAATCAGGAGTCAGGTCGAGGACCTGTTGCAGGCCGGACATATCAGAGAGGTACACTTTTCTACTTGGTTATCTAATGTTGTGCTGGTACCTAAAGCGACAGGAAAATGGAGGATGTGTGTTGACTTCCGCGATCTGAACAAGGCTTGCCCCAAGGATTGTTATCCGCTCTCTAGAATTGATCAGCTCGTCGATTCCACCTCGAGTCATGAGCTGCTTAGTTTTTTGGATGCTTATCAGGGATATCATCAGATACCACTGGCCGAGGAGGATAAGCGAAAGGTCAGTTTTATTACTGCTGATGGAACATTCTGCTATTTCGGGCTTAAGAATGCAGGGGCCACTTATCAGAGACTGATGGATAAGGTGTTCAAAGAGCATATCGGGAGAAACGTCGAGGTGTATGTCGACGACATCTTGATAAAGTCACGGGAAGAGGCGTTTTTTATATCTGACGTAGAGGAAACTTTCCGCACTCTGCAAAGTTATCAGATTAAGTTGAACCCTGGCAAGTGTTTATCCGGAGCTCGGATGGGGAAATTCTTGGGTTACATGGTGACTCGTCGGGGAATCGAGGCTAACCCCGAGAAGGTGCGAGGCCTGGCTTCAATGTGTCCACCTCGGAATATTCAAGAGGTACAGAGATTAACAGGGAGGATTGCTGCTCTCTCCAGATTCATCTCGAGGTCTGCTGACCGAAGTCTCCCCTTCTTTAAGATACTCCGTAAGGCTAAACAGTTTGAGTGAAATGAGCACAGTGAAAAGGCGTTTCAGGAGTTGAAAGAATATCCGAGGGGACTACCCGTTCTTAACAAGCCCGAGCTTGGGGAACCTCTGTTTGTCTATCTTGCCGTTACCCCCCAAGCGGCCAGCTCAGTTCTAGTTCGGGAAGAAGGACAGGTGCATCAACCTGTGTATTTTGTAAGTCATGCTCTGAAGGGGGTCAGCTGAATTATACTACGCAGGAGAAATTGGCTTTGGCTTTGGTCATCACAGCTCGATGTCTTAGGCCTTACTTTTTATCTCATCCGATCACAGTTCTCACTAACAGCGCGCTAGGGCAGATTGTCTCTCATCCCGATGCTTCTGGAAGACTTGTTAAATGGGTTATCAAGCTTAGTGAGTATGATATACAGTTTAAGCCTCGGGCAGCCATCAAGGCACAAGCGTTGGCAGATTTCTTAGCGGAAACGGTTCACCTCGAGCAAGAGGAGAGATGGAAGGTTTATGTGGATGGATCCTCTTGCTCGACGGGAAGTGGCGTCGGGATAGTCATGGTGTCCCCATGGGGGGAGGAGACAAGCCTGGCAATTACCCTTGACTTCAAGACCTCCAACAATGAAGCGGAGTATGAGGCCTTACTCATCGGGCTCCGAGCTGCAAAGAATATGGGGATAGCTCGGGTAATACCCTATTCTGATTCCCAGCTGGTGATTCAACAGAGTAATGGAAAGTTTGATATAAAAAATGAAAAGATGGTAAAGTATGCGGAGGCACTGAACAAATTGACAGAGGCCTTTTCTGAGGTGGTTTTGGAGCAGGTACCTCGGGAGAACAATGAAAAGGCGGACAAACTCGCAAAGATGGTCAGCTCCCTTGCTCCATCATCGGGTAAAGAACTACAAGGAAATGAGTTATTATCGCAAGTCTATCAGGTCGGACAGAATCAGGGGGGAGTGCCTGCCTCGGAATGGCGACATGATATCTTGGAATACATTTTACGAAAGGTCATGCCCGACGATCCCAAACGAGCTCGGGAACTTAAGCGCCAAGCCTTACGCTTTGTTATTCTGGATGAAAGTTATACAAGAGGTCTTTTTCACGACCACTGCTGAAGTGCCTAGAGCCCGACGAGGCCAAATATGTTCTGAGGGAGATCCACGAGGGATGCTGCGGAAATCACCTCGGTGCGATAGCTCTTGCCAGGAAAGCCACACTCGCAGGTTTCTTTTGGCCTACTATGCAACAGGATTCTACAGCTTCAAATTGCAATGCGCTCAAGAAAATGATGGAGACGTAAAATTGGCTGAGTGACGGTAAGTAACAATAGCGAAGAAGTACTTCTTCAATTCAAACTTCTGCTATTTATACTCTTCGCTCAACGGTCATTTGATTTGGATAAGGAAATAAAATCCCTTTTGAAATTCTGATAATATGTAACCGTATATCCTGCTCCAACAAATGGTAAATTGCACATCGTCAGAACCAAATTTTCGTTTTCCATATTTGTGCAATCACTGTATAACGTCCTCTGTAAGTTGTACTATTAACCCAAAATAGTACCGATCTTGTCTCCTTAATTCCAGGCAATTGTACGATTCTGTTATGGCCATCGATCTTTTCCAATTTGAGTATTTGATCGAATTTGAATCAATTCATTGTTTGTGCCTGAATACTTTCTATTGAGTAGATCTTTCTCTCATGAAGACAATAGATGAACCATCGCTGATAGAGTATATATAATTGTCTGTTGAGTTAAGCGTGCATGGGTGAGAACAGTACTGAGATGGGTGACCTCCTGGGAAGTTCTCGTACGTCAAGCTGCTGATGTTGCGCCGCTTGATCTGGTTGTCCATGTGGGCTGTAAAAATGTGATGCCAGATCTTAACGGGTAATACTATCTCTGCTGAGGATAGGACCGGTGTTAGAACATGCATTGTTCATTTGAGGTTTTGTGTAAATCAAAAAGGGAGAGATTGTTGGATCTGTTTTGACAGATCCTGATTAAGTTTTGAATTACACAAAACCTATTATTGTGTTTCTAACAATTCCACTTAAGCGTACAGGTTTTAGGAACGAAGAAGACGATCAGCAGCAGCTGTATTTGTCCAGCCGATGGTTCGCAATATTATCAATCAGCAGTTGGTTTGGTGTTCATGGAATGGGCAGCTGGATTAGCAATGGAGACGTCCAGAGTTGAATCAGTTGTTCGTAATCAGGCGGAGGCCAAGTTGAATCAGCTGAAGCATGATGAACCAGCTGAAACGATGACAACCAGCTGCAAGCGCTAAAAAGCGAAGTGAACCAGCTGGTACATGAGTTGAGAAGCGCGCTGAAGAAATAATCAAAGAAGAAGATTCCAGGCGCAAAGTACTGTTGACGAATCTGTTAACAGTCGCAATTATAAGTACTGTTGATGAATCTATTAACAGTCGCTATTAAAAAATCAAGAAGCAAAGAAGTATCGCAAGCTGGAGCTGGAGCTGGAGCTGGATTGATGAAGAAATCAGCTGGAGCGTAAAAGAGTAGATGACATCAGCAGTGACGTCATCATTCAGCAGAAGCTACAGTGGAATAGATTCAGCAGAGAGCTTCAAACAGCAGTTGGTATTTGGAGTTGGCGATGGCAAAACGATGTCGCATGAATAAGTTGGAACGACAGCGTTTTGCATTCGCAATAAGATTCAGCAGATGGTTTAGCGCTGATGACGTCATCATATTCAGCAGATGGCTTGAGAGAGCAGTCGCAAGAATCAGCAGGTAGCTTGCATTCAGACACAAGAGGAAGCGACGTCGTAGAGGAGATATCCAGTCGCAAGCTACTGTTCACCAGCAGATGCTATTTGGAGATAGCGATAGCAAAACGATGTCGTTTACATAAGTTGATATGACAGCGTTTTTCTCTTGCGCTAAAGATTCAGCAGATGTTCTTTGCGTTGATAACCAGTCGCAAGATACCAGCTGGAAGCATATGTTTAATACCAGCTGAACAACCAGACGCAAGCAATAGCAGCATCCAGTCGTGAGCTTCAATGAACCAGCTGTTGCTATATATCCAGTCGCAAGCTACAGTGGATCCAGTCGCGAGCTTCAGTGTTATTGCTATCCAGTCGACATGGATTCCCAGACGCAAGAAAAGAAGAAGTAGCGAAGCGTGGCAAACAGACGCAAGATCCAGTC
>KQ991707.1:15283-26428 GCA_001598015.1 Dorcoceras hygrometricum
TTACGATGGACTGGAATCTGAAATGCTCAGTGGGTTAAAATCAACATCTACAACATCAACTTCATAAAACGCACTTTTTTAGTTTCAAACAAAAACCATCTGTGAACCACCCGAATATCAAACATACACTTCAATATCGGCAGAACATGAACAAAGGGTGATGTTAAACATAACTTGGGCAAGGAATCACGAAACGAAAGAGAACAATACATATGCTTTCATGGCGTAGCAAGAATCAGATTTACTTGCCTTAATAAGAAGAAATCACGAAATGCAGCAGGTCTCACAGAGAGTCTTCTCGAGCACTTTGATGAGCTTCCTATTTTGTTTGATGCAGAATGAATATTTTCTCGCAAGAAATGAACTTATAGTTCACAAGTACAACGGCATGGGAGTCTGATTTGTGACAGGGGAAAACACTTGAGTAGGCATGGTATCCCACGCCTAACTCTCAAAATTTTACTTAAAATTCCCTGTCACTATTTTGATTTGCAAAAGCGTTACATAAATTTGAAATTTAACCATTCTCCCATCCCGGCCATTACATTTTGTAAAGTCTGGTAAATGCTCATCTTGCGCTCGAAGCGACGTCCAGCAGACCTCATGCACCGCGTGAAATCTGAAAAATGGAAAATCAGCTTTTGAATAAATAAACAAGCTGAAATCTGAAATTAGAAATGGGTCCTCGAATTATAAGGATTAGAATTTGCGGTCCTATGGATTTTGGGGCGCTACAACTCTACCCACCTTATAAAAATTTCGTCATCGAAATTTACTTACCGAAAAAATCTGGGTAACGACTATGCATATCAGCTTCCGTTTCCCACGTAGCTTCTCGTTCGGTTTGATTCGACCACTGAACTTTAACCATTGGGATGCTACGGTTCCCCAGCTTTCTAATCTCCCTAAGCAGGATCTTCTCAGGTCTCTCTTCATAGCTAAAATCTGGCGCTAAGTGAATCGGTTCAGCATTCAATATGTGCGATGGGTGGGGAACGTACTTCCTCAAAGATGATACATGGAATACATTATGCACTGAAGATAAATGCGGCGGCAGTGCTAATCGATAAGCCAATGTTCCTACTTTGTCCAGAATCTCATAGGGACCTATATATCTGGGACTCAGTTTTCCCTTCTTTCCAAAACACGTCACTGCCTTCATTGGAGCTACTTTCAAGAAGACGTGATCACCAACGTCAAAACTTAGCTCCCTTCGTCTATTGTCTGCATAGCTCTTTTGTCTGCTTTGAGCAGCTTTAATCCTTTCCTTTATTTTTCTAACAACGTTCACTGTTTGCTCTACCAGGTCTGGTCCTAGACCATATCGCTCTCCTACCTCATCCCAGTGAAGAGGCGTTCTACATTTACGTCCATATAGAGCTTCATATGGAGCCATCTGGATGGAGGCTTGAAAATTGTTGTTATACGCAAATTCCACCAATGGCAATTTCAAATCCCAAATTTCTGATAAATCTATAATGCATGCCCTGAGTAAGTCCTCTAAAATCTGGATCACTCTTTCTGACTGTCCATCGGTTTGGGGATGAAAGGCTGTGCTAAATGTTAACTTCATTCCCAAAGCTTGATGTAGACTTCTCCAAAATGCAGACGTGAACTTGGAATCCCTATCAGATACAATCGATACGGGAACACCGTGAATTCTGATGATCTCTTTTATATACAATTCTGCGTATCCACTCACGTCGTAAGTCGTCTTCACTGGCAAAAAGTGAGCAGATTTCGTAAGTCTATCTATAATAACCCAAATAGAATCATAACCTTGGGTAGTCCTAGGCAATCCAGTCACAAAATCCATGGCTATACATTCTCACTTCCACTCTGGAATGGGCAACAGTTTCAACATTCCTGCTGGTCGTTGGTGTTCAGATTTCACAAGTTGACACGTTAAGCATTCAAAGACAAATTTAGCGACGTCTCTCTTCATTCCTGGCCACCAATATAACTTCTGAAGATCTTTGTACATCTTAGTGGTTCCGGGATGCACAGAGTATGGAGCTGTATGGGCCTCCGTCATCACATCTGATCGCAAGGTTCCTGCTTGAGGCACCCAAATTCTTCCCTGAAATCTGATTATTCCTCCTTATGAGAAATAGAGGTTGCTGCCTCTTTCTTTATCCTGTTTTATCCATTTCTGGAGCTGCTCATCTATTAACTGTCCTTCACGGATCTGGTCTAACAGATTTGACCTCACAGAGATATCTGCCAAAACTATAGTGCTACCACTGGGCACTATTTCTATATCAGACTTCTCCACTTCATACGCCAAAGACCTTTGGACAGACAGCTGGGCTAAACCCACGGATTTTCTACTTAGAGCATCAGCTACAAAGTTGGCTTTCCCTGGGTGGTAGCTGATTGTACAGTCGTAATATTTTACCAGCTCAGTCATCTCCTCTGCCTCATGTTTAATTCTTTTTGGGTGAAAAAGTATTTCAAACTTTTGTGATCGGTGAATATCTCACATTTCTCCCCATACAAATAATGCCTCCAGATCTTTAAAGCGAACACAACTGCTGCCAGCTCCAAGTCGAAATCTGATTATTCCTCCTTCTGAGAAATAGAGGTTGCTGCCTCTTTCTTTATCCTGTTTTACCCATTTCTGGAGCTGCTCATCTATTAACTGTCCTTCACGGATCTGGTCTAACAGATTTGACCTCACAGAGATATCTGCCAAAACTATAGTGCTACCACTGGGCACTATTTCTATATCAGACTTCTCCACTTCATACGCCAAAGACCTTTGGACAGACAGCTGGGCTAAATCCACGGATTTTCTACTTAGAGCATCAGCTACAAAGTTGGCTTTCCCTGGGTGGTAGCTGATTGTACAGTCGTAATATTTCACCAGCTCCAGTCATCTCCTCTGCCTCATGTTTAATTCTTTTTGGGTGAAAAAGTATTTCAAACTTTTGTGATCGGTGAATATCTCACATTTCTCCCCATACAAATAATGCCTCCAGATCTTTAAGGCGAACACAACTGCTGCCAGCTCCAAGTCGTGAGTGGGATAATTCTTTTCATGATTTTTCAGCTGTCGGGAAGCGTAGGAAATTACTCTACGATCCTGCATCAGAATAGCTCCTAATCCCAACTTCGACGCATCTGTGTAAATAACAAATTTTCCTTGATCAGACGGCATAGTTAGCACAGGAGCTTCAATCAACGCCTGTTTCAATTTCTCAAAGCTGACTTGACATTCTGGGGTCCATTCGAACTTGCTCAGCTTTCTAGTTAGTGAAGTTAAGGGAACAGATATCTTCGAAAATCCCTTAATAAAGCGCCTGTAATAACCAGCTAACCCCAGAAAACTCCTGACCTCTGTAACAGATGTTGGTACCGTCCAATCGCGAACGGTTTCCACCTTCGCTGGGTCTACTTCCAATCCATATTTGGATATAATATGCCCTAGAAAAGATACCTTCTCCAACCAAAAATCACACTTTCTAAACTTGGCGAACAGCTGCTTGTCTTTCAAAATCTGAAGAACTGTTCTCAGATGGTTCACGTGCTCAAGTCTGTTCTTGGAGTATACTAAAATATCGTCGATGAACACCACTACAAACTGATCTAAAAATGGTTGGAAAACTCTGTTCATCAAATCCATAAAGGCTGAAGGGGCATTAGTAAGTCCAAAAGGCATTACCAAAAATTCGTAGTGGCCGTAACGTGTTCTAAAGGCTGTTTTGTAAATGTCTGCTGGTTTTATGTTCAATTGGTGATAACCAGACCTCAAATAAATCTTAGAGAAAACTACCGATCCCTTCAACTGATCAAACAGATCTTCAATTCTAGGAAAGGGATATTTATTCTTAATTGTCAGCTTATTCAACTCTCTATAGTCTATACACAGCCTTAGACTCCCGTCCTTCTTCTTAACGAACAAAACAGGGGCTCCCCACGGTGATGTACTTGGTCGTATATAGCCCTTGTCCAACAGTTTGTATTTGCTCTTTTAGTTCTTTCATTTCTGATGGAGCAAGACGATAAGGCGGTCGGGAAACAGGTGATACACCTGGCACTAAATCAATTGAAAATTCCAGTTCCCTATCAGGTGGCAGTCCGCATATGTCCTCTGGAAAAACCTCGGGGAATTCGTTTACTATCTCTACGTCTGAAAGCTGAGGCTTGCTAAAAGCTGCTAAGGATGATAGGCTTATCAAAAATCCTACTCCCCCTTTTCTCAAACAACTATGAGCTTTAAGAGCTGAAATAATGCAAGGAATCTTACAATTCTGATTGGCCTCGAACGTGAAGCAGTCTCCTCTTGGGGGTTTCACTACCACAGTTCTAAGTTTGAAATCTATTACTACACCATATCTGGTTAACCAATCCATCCCTAGAATTAGATCGAACTCAGGCATAGGTAAAACAATTAAATCAGCAGTGACCAAATGCCCTTGAAGCCTAAGTTCTAAGTCGCGAAACAAGTCATGAGATACCAGCTCTTCCCCAGAGGGCACCGTTACGCAAAATCCATAGTCACCTGGTCGGGTCTAACAGGTAACTTCTTAGCAAAATCTGCTGCTATAAATGAATGCGTCGCACCTGAATCTATTAAGGTTGATGAGGGCAAACCAGAAATCAAGATCTTACCCAATCTGGATTGGCTTGTTCAGTCATCATGACGTAAGCTCTGCTGGTCACCATCTGCTTTGACTTCGGGCAGTCCTTAATAACATGCCCTGGCAATCCACATCTGTAACAAACATTCTGTCCCTTTCTACAAGGACCAGGGTGGTTCTTCTGACACCTGGGACACTGAGGTCTGTTTCCAACTGCTGAAACCGCGCTAATGGGTTGCACAACCAAAGGTTTCTGCTCCTGAGGCTTCTGTTCCTGCGACCGCTGTTGATTCTTATATGGCTTCTTGGGTGGTCGCTGGTCCTTCTGTTGAAAGGCCTGCCTCTTCAACTGTCGCTCCTCCACAACTGCTTTCCAATCTTGATCAGCTCTCAGAGCCTTGTCCACCACACTTCGATACTCCTTTGGATCTACCAGCCTCACATCATGCCTGAGCGCTGGTTTCAATCCATCTACAAAATGTCGCAATTTCTCCCTAGGATCAGCTCCAATCAATGGTACAAAATAACATCCTCGTTCGAACTTTCGAACATACTCCTGGACAGACATGTCCCCTTGCTTGATCATTAAAAACTCTCTCTTCAGTTCAGATCTCTTATCCTCTGTGAAGTGTTGTTCGAAAAAAACCTGCTTGAATTCTTCCCAGGGGAGATTCGTCACATCTACTGTAATCTTTGCTCCTTCCCACCAGAGCATCGCATCATCTCTCAACATATAAATCGCACATCTAGATCTTTCTAAGTCGGGCTTCTGGAGATACTCAAATATCACCTACATTGATTTAATCAAGCTTTCTGCGATAAACGGATCTGTTGTGCCGCTAAACTCTCTCGGCTTCTGTCTTCGAAATCGTTCTTGAGGGTCATCATTTCTGGGTCCTCTACTATCGGAGGATTGACCATTGCCTGTACACTGCTGTTCTACCAGCAACCTTAGAAGTTGGGCAATACTAGCGTTGCTATCGGGACTGGGTTCTTCTTCAGGGCATTTCTCCTCCCTCTTCCTCGATCAGACATCTTAATCTATAGCCCGTAATCCACCACATATGAACATCAGAACACGTAAGAATCAAAAGATACATGCTCTAAAACATAAAAGAAAACTCACTGCCCCGAAGAGACTGTCGATGAAATCTGTTCCAGCGAGGAGTGCGTGTGTTTATCTCTGGACCATGCTCTGATACCATGTTGTGACGCCCATGCCCATGGAAGTCATTCATCTTTGTTGTAACATATCTCAATACATATTTGACAAAGATCAAAGACAACAAAAACAGCAAATACAAAATAAACGTCGCAGAAACGCAGGCCTTCGATAAACACTCACACGCCGCTACTGGTTCACACTCCACCACCCATCTGCTCCGGCGCGGACTCACCTGCACCAAGAAAGCTAGTGAGCCTAGGGGCTCAGCAGGCAAAACTGGGAGTAACAAACACCATAAATGCAGGCGCAATACATAAGACATCATAATTTAAAGGAAGGCATTAAAATATCGTTCGTCGTAAACATCTGTTCCGGGAATAAAATCAGATCCCAGCGTTATCATTTTCATTAGACTTATGGCTCAGAAGCTCTACTTAGGTCCCGTTGCATTCGATCGAATGACTACTGATATCAGTTACTATATGGTGAAATCTCACCCAATATGAAGGGGCAACCGACACGCTCGTCTGCTGCTCACCCTTCCAATATGAACCGTCTGTTATCTTTGCCATAAATCGTAAAATCTGAACAATTTCTTCCTTTAAACAACTTCTGGTTAAACTCAGATCTTAACATCGGGGTTCACTTTATTTAAAACTAATTTTTCCATAAAACATTTTCTTCACTGAGCATACAACTGAATAGAAAAACAGACGTTGGGAAGAAACAATTCAGACTTTGGTTGGTCAACTCAGATGTCAACGCAACTTAAACAAGGACTTTCAGACGTTGAACAAAACAATGGCTGAATAGAACTAGTGCAACAGCTGACGACGAAACAAAGCAACTGCTGAAAACCAACAGCTGAACACAAATGAACAGTACCTAGCTGACAACAGCTGAACACAAATGAACAGTACCTAGCTGACAACAGCTGAACACAAATCAACAGTACCTAGCTGACAACAGCTGAACACAAATGAACAGTACCTAGATGACAACAGCTGAAATGGAAACTATTGGCTTAAAGATGAAATTCAGCCGTGGATATAGGAAACCAAACTCTGACTATATCTTAGTGTGTAAACATCAAAAAACGACAGCTACGCTACCAGCTGTTGCCTATCAAACCAGACTTTATACTGATTAGACTAACAACATCCGATTACATAGCGTCAAATTCAAATGTTACCAATCACCAGAAGAATAATTTCGAACTTTTACGATGGACTGGAATCTGAAATGCTCAGTGGGTTAAAATCAACATCTACAACATCAACTTCATAAAACGCACTTTTAGTTTCAAACAGAAACCATCTGTGAACCCGAACATTAAACATACACTTCAATATCAGCAGAACATGAACAAAGGCTGATGTTAAACATAACTTAGGCAAGGAATCACGAAACGAAACGAGAACAATACATATGCTTTCATGGCGTAGCAAGAATCAGATTTACTTGCCTCAATAAGAAGAAATCACGAAATGCAGCAGGTCTCACAGAGAGTCTTCTCGAGCACTTTGATGAGCTTCCTATTTTGTTTGATGCAGAATGAATATTTTCTCGCAAGAAATGAACTTATAGTTCACAAGTACAACGGCATGGGAGTCTGATTTGTGACAGGGGAAAACACTTGAGTCGGCATGATATCCCACACCTAACTCTCAAAATTTTACTTAAAATTCCCTGTCACTATTTTGATTTGCAAAAACGTTACATAAATTTGAAATTTAACCATTCTCCCATCCCGGCCATTACATTTTGTAAAGTCTGGTAAATGCTCATCTTGTGCTCGGAGCGACTTCCAGCAGACCTCATGCACCGCGTGAAATCTAAAAATGGAAAATCAGCTTTTGAATAAATAAACAAGCTGAAATCTGAAATTAGAAATGGGTCCTCGAATTATAAGGATTAGAATTTGCGGTCCTATGGATTTTGGGGCGCTACAAGAACACCTTTCTTAAACTCATTTAAATGAAGTATCTGGACATCACCTTGAGTTCGGTTATCTTGATGAGCATCGTGAATCAAATTTCGCAGGGTTTCCTAGTGTTGGCGCATAGTGTCACGATGCCCTCTATCAAGTGTATTGATCCTAGACAATATATCATTTTGAGAATCATCAATACGCTGTGAGAGAGAGGTCCTGAGATCATCCAGAGATGCGGAGAACGCGGAAGAAATAGCTGGTAACAAGAACTGATTGTCCGCTGTGTCATCCAGAGGGATATCATCAATGTTAAAGTGCATAGGAGAGTCAGTAAATGAAGTAGAAGAGTCTCGTCGCTGAAACGAAGGAGGAGGGGATTCTGGACTCTGAACAAAATATGACTGCTCCTCCTGAGTAAAAACAGAAATGGTAGGACCTGACGCTAACTGTACATTTGGCTCTGAAGAATCGACTTCTTGAAAAGAATCAAACTGAGGGGAGGGAGAGCGATAACAAAATTATCTGTAGCTTGCCCCTGCTCAACCACACTGCAAAAATTTGTGGGAAGTCTCTCAAGAACATCTACAACGGAACCGATAGCCACAATCGCTCTGCAAAGATTTTCATCCCTAACTGGACGAAGACAGCCAAACATACTGTAGCGAATAACCTCTGTACAGACTCTATACCATCCCCAATAATGAATTATCGACGGGGCAGCTCCCCAATACTGAACGGGCTCTATAAATAAACAATGAGGAACTAAATTTGCGTCAACCACGCTTTCTGGCAACTGTTTCCTATTCACAAAAAGAGATAGCCTGCAACTACTCCTCCAATAGTCGTTGCCCTGTATGGGCGTCCAAACACCATCAATTAACACCATTGGCCTTATCCAGCAAGTAGATTTGGCCAGAGAGTAGAATTGGGCGAGAACGGCACCACTATTGTCAGCAAGATCTTTAAAAGTTTGAGAGGAGCTTGGTCGATCTGATATTATTCCATGTTCCTTCTGCTGTGCCAAGAGATCTTCTAGGGATTTAGAATGAGCGACAGACAGAAGATCAATTATTTGGGAGGCCATTGTTGTCCATGGCTGGCCAAGAGTATAATATTTGCGGTGAGAGTTCAAAAATTTCCGGAGAAGCATCTCTCTATATTTCGCAAGTATGTACACTCTTCTCCTGACAGCAGTCTCCAGAGAACTTGCTTCTGCCCAATCCAACATCAGCTTTTCCTTTTCTTTCAAATCCCTCAAAGATTCAAGATCAGACAATTTATTCAGACTAAAAGAATGAAAGAATTCAACGAATTCTTTCATAACCTGGTCTCTGAGCTGTACAAGAAACTCAACATCACCGCAGATCAACTCAACCATATTCATGGCAGGGTTCCCTTTTACAGGCTCATCTTCTTCCAAGGGCTCCTTCCCTTTATCATGAATGGAGATCCGAGGGAGACTGGCATAGTACCAGTCACTATCGCGCACCTCATTGATCTCTATAGAAGATCCAAGTCTGATCTTGGTAACTTCAGCGGCAGTTACTGACGGAAGCATCATATTGTCAGATATTTGCATTAGTATATCATCAATAGACATGAGCTCCTCGTCTGTTTGGTTTCTGCCGACAGCTTTCTCAGGTGTCTTTGCAACCGCAACTTCCTTGCTGCCCTCAGTTTTGTCAACAGTCTCTGTCTCAATAAAATCCTCAAAAGACTCATCCAACCACTGCTCAAAATTATCAGCATTGTTAACTGGTGAATCCCCAAAATCAATGTCTCCAACCTCTGGCTCATCAAGATGTTGTTCTCTCTGCTCTTCCTCATCTGTTGCCAACTTAGAGGTTTCCTCAAGCACCTGCCCGATAATAACATCCACCTCATCAGAATGTTTAACAACAGTTGACTCCTCAACAGCAACCGCAACAGTATCCTTGACAGATTATTGCTCCTCCACATTCTCATCATTAGAATCCTTTGAAAGTACCAATCTCCTCTTCTTTGATTTACGCTTTGGCAAGGGATATTTCTCAGCTGTTGCAGCAGGGGTTGGTTCAACAATTTGAAGGGGCACAACATCCTGTGCAATGTTCACTATATTCAAACTGGCTTTAGAAGAGGATGCTTTGCTTTTCGTCGTTCTCCTCTTCTTCGGAAGCACTAGCTCATCACTTTCAACCGATGGTCGCTTCTTCGACACAACTTCAATAATCACTTCCACTGGTGTCTCACCTGTGGTTTCAGATGTCTTTTTTGATTTGGATTTCCTTTTCACAATCGCCCCCGACGCCATGCCTGGCTCATCAGATTGGCCACGAGCATCGATGGTGTGGTTAAAGGCAATGTAAGAATGCACTGTCTTAATAGACAGAACCTTCGATGTTGGAAAGGGGACGGCTTCACCAAATGTTATCACAGGGTTGCTCTTCAATAGGGTGTTGGCGACATTGGCGGATCCGGATCCCGTTTCCCGAGGGCGCAGCGGAAGTTTAAAAGTTTTGCCCCGAGAAACGTTCAATACATCAAAACAATTCTATAATCCATGCATAGGATGTTTGAATCATTACCTTGCTGGCATCTAGGCACCTGGCTCCGACCAGTTTCACAAGGAAACCGGCACTTCAAAAGGTAGGCGGCGGTAGATCGTCTAATCAGGTCCACGACCGCAAACAAGACTCATTCGTCAGCCTGCACTAGAAGGCCTGACGAATTTTGCACGGACGGAAACTCCTCGAAAAGCTGATCGGAACAATTCCGATCATGACAAGAGGCGGCGGACGACGAAGCGCGGCGGCGCGTGGGCGGCGCACGGTGGTCGGCCGAGAGAGGGAGGAGGGGCGGAGCCTATGTGTGGAGGCTAGGGTTGAGTTGTGTTATGTTATGAAGCCCTAGACCAAGTCTAGTTATATTAAGTGATGGGCTTGTACCGGCCAATGGACTTGGGTCAAGCCCAGGTCCATATGAACTATTTGGTTCAATCCTATCACTACGGCTTCATTATAATTCCGATCGACGATCAGATTGGACCGATCGACTCAGTTTCCAAAACTAAATATTATGATGCGAAAAACAATTTTCCAGATCATCTAGCCCAAAATAGCAGTTTAGCCCCTCAACTTTGGGAAATCGCAATTTGACCCCTGTTGACTTTTAGGAAGTCGCACTCCCTAAAATCCTCTTCCTATGCTCAACACATTGAGCTCAGTTTCCGTGCGGGAATCATGAATCCAGTAATTGTGTGACCTTCAATGGTTCAGGCCCACAAACATTGTGACTCCGAAATCAAAATTTCGGATTTGCCCATCGGATCATGGTAAAGCGCCTAACAACGTCGCCCCATGATCCCCTAGGTATCACTGATAGTGCCTGCAAGAACTAGTTGGTCGTGGTTAGCGTACAGTACGGTCCTTTCAACACATATATCCCGATCAGATCAACGACCATTGGTAAATCGAGAGTCGCTA
>KQ991707.1:53433-75473 GCA_001598015.1 Dorcoceras hygrometricum
CACCTACAGAGCCAGTACCAGAAATGGTCGCACCTAGGAGATCCGAAAGGGTCCCTAGGGCTCCTGAGAGATATGGTTTTCTCCTTGAAGATGATCAAGGTGATCAAGTTGTTGGATCTGATCCAAGAACTTTCAAGGAGGCAATTTCCGATGCTGATTCTAATTTGTGGCTTTAAGCAATGCAGTCTGAGTTTGACTCAATTTATGCGAACCATGTTTGGACTCTTGTTAACCCTCCCGAAGGAATTGTTCCTATTGGGTGCAAATGGGTGTACAAGTGGAAACTTGGGCCTGATGGTAAGGTATTGACCTACAAGGCACGACTGGTCGCGAAAGGTTACACTCACACGCAAGGTGTTGACTATGATGAAACCTTCTCGCTAGTCGCAATTTCAAGTCAATTAGAATCTTGTTAGCCATAGCCGCATGGTACGCTATGAGATATGGCAAATGGATGTGAAAACTGCGTTCCTTAATGGAAACATTAAGGAAGAGATCTATATGACGCAGCCTGAGGGTTTCACATCTGTTGGAAGCGAGCATAAGGTATGTAAGCTTCAGAGATCGATCTACGGTCTCAAACAAGCATCGAGAAGTTGGAACCTGAGATTTGATGAAACAATTAAGGAATTTGGTTTCATCAAGAATCCCGAGGAGCCATGTGTGTACAAGAAGGTAGTTAAGAATGCTGTGACATTCCTTGTACTTTATGTTGATGACGTTCTACTCATTGGAAATGATGTAGGAATGTTGCAGTCAACTAAAGTGTGGTTGTCTGGTAGATTCTCGATGAAGGACATGGGTGAAGCATCCTATATTCTTGGAATACAGATCTATCGAGATAGATCGAAAAGGATGCTCGGACTCACCCAAGCTACCTACATCGATACCATACTTAAGCGGTTCTCTATGGAAGAGTCCAAGAGAGGACACCTACCTATGTGCCACGGGGTCACTCTATCTAAGTCTATGTGTCCAAAGACTGATGAGGAGATAGAGAGTATGACACGTGTGTCATATGCCTCGGCAATAGGTAGTATTATGTATGGCATGATCTCAACTAGACCGGATGTCAGCATATGCTCTAAGTGTCACGAGCCGCTACCAGGCCAACCACGGCCAAATGCATTGGAAGACCGTGAAAGATATTCTTAAGTACTTACGTAGGACTAAGAATATGTTCATGGTCTATGGGGGTGGTGAACTGAAATTGGAAGGCTACACTGATTCTAGCTTCCAATGTGACGTGGATGATTCGAAGTCAACCTCTGGATTTGTATTCATGATCAATGGTGGTGCTTTCTCTTGGAAGAGTTCCAAGCAAGACACCATCGCGGATTCAACCACTGAGGCTGAGTACATCGCAGCATCAGCTGCTGCTAAAGAGGCGGTTTGGATAAGGAATTTCGTCCAAGAGTTGGGCATAATCCCTGAGGGAGTTGGTCCAGTCCCGGTGTACTGCGACAACACGGGTGCCGTTGCGCAAGCAAAGGAGCCTAAGTCTCACCAAATATCCAAACATATACTGAGGAAATATCACATAATCCGGGATATTGTGGCTAGAGGTGACATAGCAGTCGAGAGAGTCGCCTCTGCAGACAACATTGCTGATCCACTTACGAAGCCCTTGCCAGGACCGTTTTTTGAAAAACATCGCGAAACAATGGGACTGCGTCTGATGGTAGTTGGCTATAGGGCAAGTGGGAGATTGTTAGAATAGATGCCCAACTAGCCAACTTGTGGCGTGTGGGTTTTTATTGACTCTTTGTATGACGATCTTTATTTATGAAATTCGTATTCTTTTATGGCGTTCTTTATTTTCATTATCTTATGATATTAACAATTGTGTTGGATAAAGACCTTCAATGCACCATAGTGTATGTTAGATGTGATAGTGGATGTTATGGCTATCATGAAACACATCTAATACTCACTGTGTATTCTAAACTCGTTCCTAGTCGATTGGGCCTTCAAAATGAGGATAAGGCCGCCCGAGCTTGAGACTAGCGTCTGCGATGCGAAGTACCATGTTTCATTGGTAGGAACAATGTGATGTTCTAAGCATGCAGATAGATAGTGACCTGGTGATCTATCGAACTACCCTCGTTACTAGATGTGTTTTAGGTAAATGGGTTTACCTAGTAACACACGTGATGTCACTATTTGATCTCCGAGATGTATGCATGGTTATTGGATCTCTAGCGACTCTCGATTTACAAATGGTCGTTGATCTGATTGGGATATATGTGTTGAAAGGACCGTACTGTACGCTAACCATGACCAACTGGTTCTTGCAGGCACTATCAGTGATACCTAGGGGATCATGGGGCGATGTTGCTAGGCGCTTTATCATGATCCGATGGGCTAGTCCGAAAATGTGGTTTTGGAGTCACACATGTTGTGGGCCCACGGCTAGCTGTATCCCTGAACCATTGAGGGTCACACAAGTACTGGTTTCTCGAATCCCGCATGGAAATTAAGCTCAATTTGTTGAGCATAGGAGGATGAAAGATGGAAGTGCGACTTCCTAAAAGTCAACATTGGTCAAAATGCAATTTCCCTAAAGTTTGGGCTAGTTTGACTATCCTTGAAACTTGGTGGGGCTAAACTGCAATTTTGGACTAGGTGGTCTGAAAAATTGTTTTCGCATCATAATACTCAGTTTTGTAAACTGTATAGATCGGTCCAATCTGATCGTCGATCGGGATTATGATGAAGCCACGGTGATGGAAATGAACCGAATGTTCACATGGACCTGGGCCCGCCCCAGGCCCATTGGGTTGGTTCAAGCCCATGCACCACTTATATATGTTGACCTAGGGCTACATGGACATAACTATACAATCACAACCCTAGCTTGTAGCCGCAAATCCCTCCCTCTCCCACACTCCTCGGCCGCCTCCCACTCGTGCCGCCCGCCGCGCCGTCGCCCGTCGGCCGTCGCCCGTCGCCTACCGTTGTCGTGGTTGGACTTGTTCCGACCACCACGACGAGGAGATTCCGTCCGTGATAAATTCGTCACGTCTTCTAGTGCAGACTAACGAAGGAGCCGTGATTCCAGTCGTGGACCGGATTCGGAGAACTCAATCGCCAACCGTTGAAGTGCCAATTTCGTCGTGAAATTGGTCGGAGCCAGGCGCCTATACGCCAGCAAGGTACCACAATTAAACATCCTATGTATGTTTTATTGCATTGCTATTGTGTATTTACCGTTCCGGTGCAAAATTTTAATTCTTCCGCTGTGCCCCGGGAGCGGGATCCGGATCTGCCGCTTCACCAAAGTGGTATAAGAGCCAAGGCTCGGATCTGTCGATACATGAATTGTACCTGTATAGCATCACATCTCGAATTTTCAAAATAAAAAAAAAATTGTTTTTCGCCGATGCTGCCGCACGCATCGTGCACTGTAGCTGCGCGCAGCTTGCGCTATCATGCGCACTGTAGCTGCTTGCAGCGTTGCGTGCTGGCCGGCGGGCGATGCTCCCGGTGGCCGGCCACCGTGCGCGATTGTCGCGCACGATGCTGCAAGGCGCCTGCCGCCCACCTGCACGCGGTGTGCGCGCAGGTGGCCGTCGCCGTGGGCACGCGTTGCGCGCGGGGGCGCGCTTAGCGTGCGGCCCTGTGCCGCACGCTGTGCAGGCGGCGGTGCACCGCCGTGTGGCCGCACGGTGAACCCGAGGCGGTGTTGCGACATTGTTTTGACTTCTAGGGTTTGTTTCGGGCCTGTCCCTGACGGCTCGAGGGGTGTTCGCTTAACTTAAATCCGAGTTACCAGATTTAAGGATCTCAGTTTAAAAGGCTGATTTCTCGGTTAACAAAAATGTGCGGAAAGAAACCGATTAATCAGTGAACAGTATAAAACGGTAAATAAATGCGTAATGTAAAAGTTAAGGGTCGAGAGTTTGTTTCTGGAAGTTCGGATATAAATATCCTACGTCTCCCCTTCTTCCTTTTCAGGAAGGTTCCACTAGAAGCTTTGATGGTTACAGGCCTTCTGCAAACACCCAATCACCGAGCCTCGCTCCAGGTGAACTCCTAGCAACACCAAATACAAAGTGCAGACGCGGCTGCTGAAAATAGGTAACGTAAAGATGTTTTTTGAACTGCTTCACAAAGTCAGTTCGTTACAGACTCAATAAAATATGACAGTGAAATACAAATCTATGAGACTGTAAATTCTCTGGTTTCTAAACAAGGAAACACGATTCAAAAGATTGAACCAGAGAATGACTCGAAGGTAAATCTGTGCTTGATTGAAAGTTCTTCGAGTTGTGAGCTTTTTGAGAATAGCTTCAAATTGCAATGCGCTCAGAAAATGATGGAGACGTAAAATTGGCTGAGTGACGGTAAGTAACAATAGCGAAGAAGTACTTCTTCAATTCAAACTTCTGCTATTTATACTCTTCGCTCAACGGTCATTTGATTTGGCTAAGGAAATAAAATCCCTTTTGAAATTATGATAATCTGTAACCGTATATCCTGCTCCACCAAATGGTAAATTGCACATCGTCAGAACCAGATTGTCGTTTTCCATATTTGTGCAATCATCGTATAACGTCCTCTGTAAGTTGTACTATTTACCCAAAATAGTACCGATCTTGTCTCCTTAATTCCAGGCAATTGTACGATTCTGTGGGTCATCGATCTTTTCCAATTTGAGTATTTGATCGAATTTGAATCAATTCATTGTTTGTGCCTGAATACTTTCTATTGAGTAGATCTTTCTCTCATGAAGACAATAGATGAACCATCGTTGTAGAGTATATATAATTGTCCTTTCTAAATACATTGAAATATCTGACCACTTGCAATATCTGATAAACTGACGTCATCATATCTGTTAAATGTACTGTAGTGATATCTATTGAATATACTATCTGTTAAGAATGACGTCACAGTTTCTGATAACCATAATATGAACATATCTGTTGACAGCAACCTTCGCTGTTATCTGTTAGACATATTGTCATGGTTATCAAAACACGAACACTATCTGTTGTCAGCAACCATGAGTGATAATGTTACGGTATCTGATGACAGCAACTATTTTATCTGTTGATCATATTGCAATGTATCTGATTACCAATGTGCAAATCTTTCTGTTGACATCAACTATCACTGATTCAATAACGAAGTCTGTTGGCAGATACAATCACTCTTAATGCACTTTCAACAGTACCCGAATAACTGAACCGATAGCTCAACTGTTCCAAACCCGAATCTGAACAACCCGATAACATATCTGAAATATAAACTGATAACTGTTGTCAGCAACTATGATGTCCTTGAGATATATTACTCGAATTTCATCGTTAAGTCCAATTCTTTTCTTATTTTTGTTATCACCAAAACTATAAATTTTATCCTAACAACAGGGAAAAGAGTTATTATCACAAGTATATCAGGTCGGGCAGAGTCAGGGGGAGTGCCCACTTTGGACTGGAGACATGGTATTTTGGAGTATATTCTACGAAAGGTGGTGCCAGACGACCCACGGCATGCTCGGGAAATCAAGCGTCGGGCACTACGCTTCGTTATTTTGGATGATAAATTATATAAGAGGTCTTTTTCACGACCACTGCTGATGTGTCTTGGGCCCGACGAGTCCAAGTATGTATTGAGGAAAATCCATGAGGGATGTTGTGGGAATCACCTCGGGACAGTGGCTTTGGCCCGGAAGGCCCTACTCACAGGTTTCTTCTGGCCTACTATGCAGCAGGACTCCACTACTCTCGTCCGATCTTGTCAAGGTTGCCAGAAACATGCCAACCTCCAAAAATAGCCGGCCGAGCCCCTGAAAACTATTATCTCCTCGTGCTCGTTTGATCAATGGGGCATGGATATTGTGGGGCCTTTCCCACCAGCTGGAGGGCAGAGAAAGTTCTTATTAGTCGTCGTGGATTACTTTTCCAAGTGGGTGGAGGCTGAACCCTTAGCAAAGATATCTGAGGCTGAGGTGTTGAGATTTCTGTGGAAGAATATTGTTTGTCTCTTTGGAATACCTCGGAGGCTTATCTCGGACAATGGGAGACAATTTTGTGGAGCTAAAGTTCGGGCATGGTGTCAGGAGTGGAAGATCGAGCAAGTCTTCACCTCGGTGGCCTACCCTCAAAGCAATGGACAGGTAGAGATCACCAACCGAACCATCGTGCAAGCCCTAAAGCGCGATTGGACTCAGCTCGGGGAAGATGGGTGGATGAATTACCCAGCGTACTCTGGGCTTATCGGACAACTACCCGAGCAGCTACCGGCGAAACGCCTTATTGCATGGTATATGGTACAGAGGCACTTCTGCTAGCAGAGAAGACAGTCTTCGGGTCATGGAGTATGCAGAATATAATGGGGAGATAAGGAGCCTCGAGCTGGATCACCTCAAGGAAAGGAGGGCTCGGGCCGCTATACGCCTCTCAGCTTATCAGAGGAGGATGGAGCAAGAGTACAACAAGAGAGTTCGGCCCGATGAGTTAGGGGACCTCGTCTGGAGGAGGATACAATATCAGGGAGACAGAGGAAAACTGGATCCAAAGTATGAAGGGCCCTACAAGGTGGTCGGGAAAGCTGGAGTCGCCGCTTATTATCTGGAGGACGCACAGGGGAAGAGAGGACGTCGGCCATGGAATATTATTCATCTTCGGAAGTATTATGCTTAAGTTCTTTATTATTTGTAAAAACATCTTGCTCGGCTACTGCTTGTAACAGCTATCCTAAGGAATAAAAGTTATTTTTCTCTCAACTCGTGGTCATTACTATCAAACTCCTCGGATGGCAACCCCACTTGAGCACTTAAGCCCAATTCTGCACTGGCCACCACTTCGCGTAGCTCTCTACGCACACATAAGCCCGACCAGCTCGACACCTAAGCCCAATTCCGCGCTGGCGACTCCTCGGGTGGCAATCCCACTTGAGCACTTAAGCCCAGTTCCGCATTGGCCACCACTTCACGTAGCTCTCTACGCACACATAAGCCCGACCAGCTCGGCACCTAAGCCCAGTTCCGCACTGGCCACCACTTCGCGTATCTCTCTACGCACACATAAGCCCGACCAGCTCGGCACCTAAGCCCAGTTCTACACTGGCGACTCCTAGGGTGGCAATCCCACTTGAGCACTTAAGCCCAGTTCCGCACTGGCCACCACTTCGTGTAGCTCTCTACGCACACATAAGCCCGACAATCTCGGTACCTAAGCCCAGTTCCGCATTGGCGACTCCTCGGGAGGCAACTTCACCCGAACAAGGAAGACCCGACCAACCCGGTTAACGAACCTGCAACAAATTAAATGGGCGAATACCATCCCTGCTCGGGCTTCGACCCTGGCAATCACAAATACTAACACAGGGCAGTTTTGGTGCACTTGGGAGAGCTCGGGTTACTTTGTTCGATTACGCATGATTACTACGCGTTTTGATACGCTTTATTCTATCGGGATACCTCGTTTCGAGCTAAGTATTAAATGTGAAAGGTAAGAGCTCAGGAAGAAAGACAAAGTTTTAATTAAAACGCAAAAGTTACAACGCAGAGAATGCAGATACAATCATTGAGGGGGGGGAGCTCGGGGGAGTAACATCGGCGTTGCCCTGTTCCTCCTCTTCCTCCTCGGCATCTTCATCAGGCATCTCCATCAAGGCCTTCTTCGTGTCGAGGAAGGAAGCTGGGTGCTCCTCCTCAGAGTAGCCTGATAGTCCCGAAAATAGGATCAATAGGTTCGAAACAACTGCAAGAGTTCAGAACGGGGGGGGGGGGGTTGAATGAACTCTTGGATATTTTAAGTTTTTCGAAACCTTTTAAAAGTTTTACAAGCACTGCTCAACTTAAGTCCGAGTTACCAGACTCAAGGTATCTCAGTTTTAAACAAATTTCTCAGCTATTAAAATTGTGCGGAAAGAAGCCGATTGATTTGTGAACAGATTAATGCAGTAAATAAATGCGTAAAGTAAAAGTGAGAGTTCAGAGTTTGTTTCTGGAAGTTCGGATATAAATATCCTACGTCTCCCCTTCTTCCTTTTCAGGAAGGTTTCACTAGAAGATTTGATTTGTACAGGCCTTCTGCACACACCCGATCACCGAGCCTCACTCAAGGTGAACTCTTAGTACTCCTCAAACAATCCACGCAGACGCAGCTGCTGTTTACAACTCTTAGCAATATTTCAAACGGCTTTTTGAGAAGCCCGTTTGTTACAGACTCAACTAAATATAAAAATGAATGCAAGTTCTGTGAGACTGTAAAATCCTCTGATTTCTTATACAATGAAATCGATTCAACAATGGTGAATCAGATGATGACTCGAAGATATTTTTCTATGAAGATCAACGGTATAGTTCTTCGAGTGATTGAGCTTTTGTGAGAGTGACTTCAAAGTAATGAAAGCCCAGAAAGCAATTTGACAGCGTCACAGCATAGCAGTGGCAAGAGTTTTTCTTCAATTCAAAACTTCTGCTATTTATACTCTTCGCTCAACGGTCGATTAAATTAGATAAGGCAACAAAATCCTTTTTGAAATTCTGAACATCGTACGCCGTCAATCCTGCTCCACTACATGGTAAATGCATATCGACAGAGGCAACAATATAATTTCCATATATGTGCAATCCCGTTGTAACGACCTCTGCCAATGTGTACTATTTACCCAAAAATAGTACCAATCTTGTCTCCTTAATTTCAGGCAATTTGTACGATTTGATCGAGACCCTTGATTCTCTCCAATTTGAATATATGGTCCCGTATGAATCAATTAACCATTTGTGCCTGAATTCTTTTCTGTTGGCAGAAATATTTTTCTTGAAGACGATTGAACAGTAACTATCTATCGCGGTAAACATATCTGACAATTTGAAATTTTAGAAAGGCTGACGTCATCATATCTGTTATACAACCACTGTACTGATAACCATAGAAAACATTGTAGCGATATCTGACGGTATCAATGACATCACGATATCTGATAGTTCTACTATGCTCAAATCTGTTGACAACATCCTTTGCTTGTTAACGAATTGTAATGTTCCTGTTACGATGTCCGTTGAACAAGAACTGTAGAGCTATCTATTGACAGCAACGATGAGTGATACTGTTACGATATCTGATGACAGCACCAATATCTACACTGTTACAGAATCTGTCGAATATACTTGACAATAACTATGGTCCTTTCTGTTGGTAGCAACCATTCACTATTTCAATACCAAATGCTGTTGGCAGATATCATCACCGATACAATACTCAAAGCTGTTGGTAGATATCATCATCCTTAGAACACCATAAACAGTAGAATTCTGACCCGATAACCCAAATAGCTGATTCGATAACCCAAATAACAAAATCGATAACTCCACTGTTCCAAAACCCTATTCTGAACAACCCGATATCATAACTGTAATTCGAACCGATCACTGTTATCAGCAACTTGATATCTTATGAAAGATTATTCGATTATCACCGTTAAGTCCAAATCTTTTCTTATTTTTGTTACCAAAACTATAAATTTATCCTAACAATTTCCCCCTTTTTGGTGATGACAAAACTTAGCAGCCGAGATAAATAGATAGGCATAATAAATTGCACACGAACTGCTGGAATTCAAACTTTCATTAATCAGGATATCATAACTGTAATTCGAACCGATCACTGTTATCAGCAACTTGATATCTTATGAAAGATTATTCGATTATCACCGTTAAGTCCAAATCTTTTCTTATTTTTGTTACCAAAACTATAAATTTATCCTAACAATTTCCCCCTTTTTGGTGATGACAAAACTTAGCAGCCGAGATAAATAGATAGGCATAATAAATTGCACACGAACTGCTGGAATTCAAACTTTCATTAATCAGAAGAGTTGGAGTTGTACATAAAATTTGTACAAAAATTGTATCCTAATATCTGCGTCTTTTGTACGATCCACTCCTACTCTTACTTCTCCTTTCCTTCTCTCTTTCTCTATCTTCACGCATCATTATATCCATAATTTGTCTATTTGCTGCGTCAATGTCTGCCTATAAAATCTCTGTAGTTCTAACAACATCACCACTATCTTCAGTTTGATGAACATAAGTAGGTAGAGGGCGGCGGCAGCTGCTTCCTTCCCCCTTTTTGGCATCACCGCCACGTATGTAGTCGATGATATCACCAAGCTGGGTGGAGAGGCTCAGAATATCTGCTGATATTTTCGTTTGGAATTCCAACTGTTCATTTCTGATAGCAGCAACCTGCCCATCTAATGAATTGATTTTAGCATCAAGCGCTTTGAACTCCTTCCTGGTTTCCAGCGAATCTACACCAGCAGTGACACCCTGTGCCAAAACAACTTTCTTAAATTCATTCAAGTGAATTTTCTGGACATCACTCATAGTATGGGCATCTTGAAAAACATTGTTAATAAATTTTCGGGCGTTGGCATCTTGATCGTGCAGAGTGTCTCGAAGGCCTCTTTCAAGCGTATGGAGCTTAGATAGTATCTCACTGTTAGAATGATCAATACGCTGTAGTATGAAAGATCGGAGATCATCGAGGGCTGTATGAAACTCAGTGGGGCCAACTGGTAATGATGTTAGATCATCTGTAGTAGCATTCAATGGAATATCATCACGAGTAAAATGCATTGGAGAACCACTGGATGAAGCAGAAGTCACTTGGTGCTGAAACGTAGGAGGAGGAGATTCTGGACTCTGAACATAGTAAGATTGCTCCTCCTGTGCAGCACCAAAATTGACAGGACCTAACGCAAAATGTACCTCAGGAACAGAAGAATCAGCTTCTTGAGAAATCGGGGAAGGAGAGCGATAAACTGTACATCCATCGGAAGAATCTGAATCAATCTCTGGTATACTCTGTACCTCCGAATCACTGAAATACCCAACAAAACTTTCTGTATATACACCCTGTGCAAAAATTCTACGAAAACTGGCGGGAATTCTTTCGATAGCCAAACTGTACATGACTATATCTTTAAAAAATCCACGCGTACTGGGCGCAAACACCCAAACATGTTGTATCTCACAATCTCCGTACAGACTCTTGCCCAGCCCCAAGTCTTGATCAAAGATGGGGCGGCTCCCCAATATTGTACAGGCTCAATGAAGAAAACATGCGGCACAAAATTTTCTTCAATCACAACTTCTGGCTGCTTCTTCTTATTTACAAACAAGGACAGCCTGCAGCTGCTCCTCCAGTAGTCATTTCCCTGTAAGGGCTTCCAAACACCATCCATGAGAACCATTGGCCTTAACCAACATGTGGACTTGGCCAAGGAGTAAAACTGAGCAAGAACAGCACTACTACCTGTTAGAGTAGATGCCCAACTAGCCAACTTGTGGCGTGTGGGTTTTATAGACTCTTGTGTATAACGATCTTTATTTATGAAATACGCATTTCTTTTATGGCATCCTTTATTTTCATTATGTTATAATGTTAACAATTGTGTTGGATAAAGATCTAGAATGCACCATAGTGTATGTTAGATGTGATAGTGGATATGATGGCTATTATGAAACACATCTAATAGTCACTGTGTATTCTGAATTTGTTCCTAGTCGATTGGGCCGTCGAAATGAGGATAAGGCCTCCCGAGCTTGAGACTAGCATCTGCGATGTGAAGTACCATGTTTCATTGGTAGGGAACATTGTGATGTTCTGAGCATGCAGATGGATAGTGACCTGGTGATCTATCGAACTACCCTCGTTCGGACTTTCCAAGTGGCTACCATTTGTCGAGTGGATAAATCCGAGGTCTCTGCCCTCAGCTTCTGTCACAGTCCTTGTTTCATCAATCATTTGCTCACTGTTCCTGGAAACAAAATCCGTAAAAGACTCATCTAACCACTTATCAAAATCTTCACCAATATCGGTCTCATCAATACTCTGTTCTTCCTTCTCTGTTTCATCTGTTCCCAACTTCGAAGCTTACGCAATAACCTGCTCAATAATCACATCAACCTCATCAGTAGAAGCCACCGTAGTTTCTCTATCAGTAACCTCAGCAGATTCCTTGACCGATTCCTGCTCATCCAACGTCTCATCATCAGAGCCCGTTGACAAAATCAATTTTCTCTTCGGGTATATGCGTTTGGGCGCAGGAGATACTACAGCTGCCGCAGCAGGTGTTGGTTCAACAATCTGGAGTGGCACTACTTCCTGTCCCACACTTACGATAGTCAGACTGGCTTTGGCGGGAGATGCTTTGCTCTTCACAGTGCGCCTCTTCTTTGGAATAATTGGTGCATCACCCTCAGTGGCTGGTCGCTTCTTTGACCTAGAAATTTCAGCAATCACCTCAACAGGTGTATCATCCGTAGATACAGACTTCTTCTTTGATTTTGATTTACGCTTCACAATCGCCTCACTAGCCATCCCCTGCTCCTCAGTCTGTCCACGAGCATCAATAGTTTGATTCGTCGCAATGTAAGTGTTAACTGTCTTCATAGACAGAATCTTTGAAGCTTGAAAAGAAACGCCTTCTCCTATTGTGATGGCAGGGATGCTCTTTAGTAAGACACCAATTTGC
The DNA here is from genome assembly GCA_001598015.1 of Dorcoceras hygrometricum. Lineage (NCBI taxonomy): Eukaryota > Viridiplantae > Streptophyta > Magnoliopsida > Lamiales > Gesneriaceae > Dorcoceras > Dorcoceras hygrometricum. The sequence continues at coordinate 65,932 of KQ991707.1, forward strand.
GCAGCATAGCCTTTGGCTTTCTTCTGCGTCCGATCCACCATTTCTTTCAACACATTGAACACAATCTTACTCCAGTTAATTTTTAGCCCAAACTGAATTGTGGTCATCATTTGAAAACGTTCAGTGGTAACAGCATCGAAGGAACCGGCCTTAACAGTAATAGCTTTGGCCAGAATATCATTCAGCAAACGAAATTCATACTTCAGGAATCTCTTCTTGCCATGAATTTCAACTTGCTCACCAGATTTTGAAAAGATGCTCCTTGCCTTATAGACCAAATTCTTCGGCACATCGGAAAAAGTTACTAGCCCTTCCGTTGGCAACGCAAAGATTTCTGCAAACTGAGACTGAGATACTGAGAAGTATTTGCCTGAAACAGCCCCTGTGATATCTCCATCCTGGACCAACGCTATGTCAAAGAACTGTTCTAACTCCTTCTCATATACCAATGATTCACAACCCAGAAACCCTCTTAGACCACTGGCCTCCAGTGCTTTGAACATATTTAGCATGCCTTCGTTGTTTGGGATCATCAATACTGATTCAAAGTTGACCTGATAGGAGTTGGTGATGAATACGGATGCCATTACAGTAGATTGAGGTGATGAAGAGTTCCTGCAAAAAAATTTTCTGCAAAAGAGAATACAAGAACACGAACGCAAGAGAATGCAAAGAGTACGATTGCACAGTAAGTGTTAGCGCGTATTGGAAATGCTGTAAATAAAGATGGTGAATACGAAACGTTAAGAGAGAGAAAGAATGTTGGTGTGACGATGCGCATGAAGGACAACACGTGTCAATCATCCGACGGTGCGTACTATTTTTAGAAAAGATTTTGAAAAGATTTTGAAAATATTTTACCCGTAAGGAAAATGTTAAAAAAAACGACGCACCAAAATCTTAAAACATCACACCTAAGCAAATCTGTTTTTTTAATGTATCGCGGAAATGGAACGGAATCTGTTAACAGATAAGCATCAATTGTGTACAGGAGATATCTGTTGACATATTTCTCCTGTTCAATTGACGTCACGCTTAACAACACAGAAACCATGTTCCCCCTACGACAGATAATCCTCTATCAGTAACGATTACGTAAGCAACGCTGTTCCCTTTGAACACGAGACAATGGGCTGACGTAAGCAGTACTGTTTCCTCGATAGATAGTCTTCCAATGGTAGCGCTTACGTAAGCAGAGCTGTTCCCCTTGAACAAGTGACCCACTGCTGACGTAAGCAAAGCTGTTCAACCTGCAAAAATTGTTAGTGCACAGACAATTTTATGGCAATTCTAAGAGACCTAAAATGTTCCTAAAGTAGGAAGCGTCTGGCAGAGGCTTGGTGAAGATGTCAGCAACTTGTTGCTCAGTCGACACGTACTCCAACCGGACATCCTTCTTCAATACGTGGTCCCTTATAAAATGATGCCTAATGTCGATGTGCTTGGTTCTTGAGTGCAGCACAGGATTCTGGGTGATCGCTATCGCACTTGTGTTGTCACAGAGAATGGGCGCTTCAGAAGCATCAATGCCATAGTCTTTCAACTGATGTTGTATCCAGAGAATTTGAGCACAACAGCTGCCAGCAGCTAGGTACTCAGCTTCAGCAGTTGACGTGGCAATGGATGTTTGCTTCTTACTAAACCAGGAAATCAACCGATCTCCCAAGAATTGACAACTCCCACTTGTGCTCCTGCGATCAATACTGCATCCTGCGTAATCTGCATCACTGTAACCGATTAGTTGAAAGCCTGAGTCTTTGGGATACCAAAGACCCACGTTGGAAGTACCCTTTAAATATTTGAGGATTCTCTTAACAGCAATATAATGTGATTGCTTTGGCTCTGCTTGGAATCTAGAACACATACAGACAGCAAACATGATGTCTGGTCTGCTAGCAGTTAGGTAAAGCAAAGAGCCTATAATGCTTCGATACAAAGATACCTCTATGGCAGTTCCAGCTTCATCTTTGTCCATCTTGATTGAAGAGCTCATAGGGGTTGCTGCTGCTGAGCAGTTGTCCATGCCAAACTTTTTCAGCAATTCTTTCGTGTATTTTGCCTGGTTAATGAAAATGCCATTCTCCAGCTGGCGAACTTGTAAGCCCAGAAAGAATGTTAGCTCCCCCATCATGCTCATCTCGAATTTATCCTGCATGAGCTTAGAGAATTTCTTGCACAGCTTGGGGTTAGTTGACCCAAATATAATGTCATTGACATAATGAACTAATAAGACATGGTCATTTTTGACAAATTTAAACAGTGTCTTATCTACTGTGCCTATTGTGAATTCATGCTCTATGAGTAATTTAGACAGTGTATCATACCAAGCTCTGGGTGCTTGCTTCAACCCATATAGAGCTTTATCCAGCTTATAAACATAATCTGGATGTGCATGATTAACGAAGCCAGGAGGTTGTGCAACATACACTTCCCCTGTTAAGACGCCATTAAGAAAGGCACTCTTAACATCCATCTGGAAGATCTTGAAGTCTTTATATGCAGCATATGCTAAGAACATGCGGATGGCTTCTAACCTAGCTACTGTTGCGAAAGTCTCATCGAAGTCTATTCCTTCCATTTGTCTAAATCCTTGTGCTACCAGCCTAGCCTTATTTCTTGTTACTACGCCATCTTCATTCAGTTTGTTCCTAAAGACCCATCGAGTTCCTATAACTGAATGGTTAGTTGGTCTAGGTACAAGTGTCCAAACATTATTACGCGTAAACTGATTAAGTTCTTCCTGCATAGCATCTATCCAACTTGAGTCAGCTAAGGCTTCATCAATTATCTTAGGTTCTATATGCGAGAGAAATGCAGCATCAAAATGATCATGAGATAGCTGGCCTCGTGTGCGAACAGGAGATTCGAAATTACCTATGACTTGCTTGGGGATGATTTCTATTCCACCGAAGATCAAGTCCAATGGGATTTGCTCCTTGTTCCCCCTGTGTTGCTGACTGGATAGAAATGTTTGGATCTTCTGACACCAATTGATGATTTTCATTTGTAGCTTGTGCATCAGATTCCAACTGTGATACTTGCTGTTCTGTGTGAGTGCTGTTGTCAGCTTTGTCATAAACAGCTGTTGGTATATTTGACACTGTTGCGTCAGCTGTTGGTGTATGAGTAATGGAATCTGTTTGCGCAATGTATGACGTAGCAATATCTATTGGAGCAGCAGTTTTTTTGAGCGTTGATTGCTTCTGCCCCAGCTGCCGTCAGATCTTGTTGAACAATAGTGTTTTGTGTGTCCACTGTTGTTTGTGCTACAACTGAATATCTTGGTGGTGACACGTCATCATCAGATTCTTCAAGACTCGTTGATTCCAGACGTGTGCACAAGTCGTGTAAGCTTGCTGCTGAATTAGATTTGAAGCTTGTCTCATCGAACACAACATGAGCAGATTCTTCAACAGTTAAACTCTTGATGTTGAACACACGATAAGCCTTACTGACAGCAGAGCAACCTAAAAATATTCCTGCATCAGATTTAGGTTCAAACGCTGTTATATGCTTTTTGCCATTGTTGTGAACGAAACATCTACACCCAAACACCCTGAAATAAGATATGTCAGGTTTCTTGCCATTCCAGATCTCATATGGGGTTTTATCGTGCATCCTATTAATCATAGATCTGTTTTGAGTGTGACAAGCTGTGTTAACTGCTTCTGCCCAAAATTTTTGAGAAATTCCGGAATAAGCAATCATAGATCTAGCAGCTTCTTTTAAAGTGCGGTTTCTCCTTTCAGCTAACCCGTTTTGCTGAGGAGTTCTAGCTGCTGAAAGCTCATGCTTAATTCCTAAGTCTTCCAGATAAGAAGTCAATTTAAGATTTAGAAATTCAGTACCGCGGTCACTTCTTATCTGGTTGACTGAACAAGATCTGTCATTTTGTAAACGTTTCAAAAGACGTATCAGTTGGTCGGCGGTTTCAGATTTTGCTTTTAAAAACAGCACCCAAGTATATTTTGAAAAATAATCAACAACAGCAAGGGTGTAGGACGTTCCCCCTAAGCTTGTTACTGAAATAGGACCAAAAAGATCCATATGTAAAAGCTCAAGGCAACGGGAAGAACGTTTTCCGCCTTTATTTTTGAAAGTCGATTTAATATGCTTACCAAGCTGACAAGCTGCACAGATCTTACCCTTAGAAAATTTTAATTTGGGCATACCAGAAACCATATCATGCTCACTCAGCTTAGCAAGTGTTTTAAAGTTTAGATGGTTCATTCGTTGATGCCACAGCCAGCTCTTGGAAGAGTCAGCTGTAAGACATAACTGTTCAGTCCTCAACTGCTCTGACCAATCGATAACGTAGGTATTCCCCGAACGTTTACCCACCAATACGGTCAGACCATTTGAGTTCTGAACTGTGCACGTGTGTTGTTGAAAGTTAACTATGTAACCTTTGTCACATAGCTGACTGATCCTAATCAAATTATAGCTAAGATTATCAACAACCAATATATCTGAGATAGAGATGTTACCATGGGTAAGCTTACCCTTACCCACAGTGTTACCGTGTGAATTGTCACCAAAGACTATTTTTGCTCCTTTGTGTGGAACAACATCTGTCAACAGCTTTGGGTTCCCTGTCATATGTCGTGCACACCCACTGTCCAGGTACCAGATAATTGAGCCATCGACAGCTTTGTACCTGTTACCCTGCAATCATACAGACAGATTTTGGTACCCAATTTTACTTGGGTCCTGATTGGATTATCCCTTTCGGGACCCATACTTGAATGACCTTGACAGTTTTTCCAGTATAAGTATCCTTAAGGGTCTGTGCATAATTACAGTGAGGTCTATTGAGTTTTGATTTCATATGTTGACCATATAGATCTCTTTTCCGCCGAACCTTTTTTCAACCCGATTTTACCTTCGTTGAACTACGCCATGGATGGTTAGGAACAGATGGCTTTCGACCAGCTTTCTCTTTGTCTTTGTCCAGTTTGTTCTTTAGCCAGCTTGGCTTGGAGTTCTCAGGTTTTGAAAAGCCGTTACCAACTTTTCCATTATCGTTCAACATGGGAGAGTTCTGGTCATCAAATGTTATAGACTCAAAACAGTCATATATCACATTGTCTTTGACAAAGCTCATTTTGTTGAACTTGTCATATGCTGATTGTGATTGAGTACTTGTCTCTCCTTCACTGCTCTCACCACTACTGAAACCCAAACCAGTTCTATCATTTGCTGATTTTTGAATTTCTTGCAGCTTGTGGAGAGCACGAGCTGATTGATTCCAGGAGCTCATTTCTTTAGTTAATTTTTCCACTTCAGCCTTGAGCTCACTGGCCTCATTTCTAAACAATTCATTTTCTATCTTCAGCTTACTCAACTCAGTCTTCAAACTGTCAGTATCCTCAAGCTCGTCAGAACTCGATTCTGCTGAACTATTTTTCAGACTTGCGTTTTCGGCCTTGATTTCCTCAAATGTGTGAGATAAGCTCTTGTACTCATGGACCATATCGTTCAGTGCCTGAACTAGATCCTCACGTGTAAATTCAATGTTTGAGAAATCGAATACCTCATCGTCCGAAGTTTGATCAGCCATGAGGCAATGAACTTCATCCTGTTCACTGTCACTTGATGAGGAGCTGCTGCTGGAGGAAGAGTCTGAATTAGTATCTGCCCAGCTTTTGGTGCTCTCTTCTGCCATCAGCACCTTCCTGTCATTCTTTCTGTTTGGCCTTCTGTCAGGTCTTGTTCTCATCCTCCTATCCTTGGATCGCTCCTTGGATCTCTCAAAAACTCTTTTGGATCTGTCCTCCTTCCTTGGCCTATTGCAATCAGCTGCAAAGTGCCCTGGACGATCACAATTATAACATTTCATATCAGAAGCAGTTTTATCAGATTTATTGAAATTACTGTAAGGAGAGGAAGGGTTGAAAGATCTTCTCAAGTATTTCCCAAACTTCTTAACGAAGAGGGACATGACATCGTCACTGAGTTGATCTACTGATTTGCTTGTGCTTGGAGAGCACTGTTCAGTGGTTGTGGTTGCTGCTAATGCTTTGATTGGTTGGGAGGTAGATGGTGCTTCAGATCTTGTTTCGAGTTCAAACTCATATGTCTTCAGATTTGCGAACAGGTCATGAAGCTCCAGTTTGTTCAAATCCTTTGATTCCCTCATAGCCATTGTCTTCACGTCCCACTCCTTGGGTAATGCTCTCATCACTTTCAGCGCCAACTCTCGGTTGCTGTACTCTTTTCCCAGACTTGTTAGCTCGATCACCACAGCATTGAAGCGCTCATCAAATTCCGCCATGGTTTCACCCTCTCGCATCTTGATTGACTCATACTTCTGCTGGGCCACATTTAGTTTGTTCTCCTTGGTTTCATCGTTGCCCTCGCAGATCTGAATCAGCTTCTCCCAAATCTACTTTGCTGTAGCACAATTTTTGATTTTGCTGAACATGTTCTTGTCCAGCGTCTTGTACAGAATATCCCTGGCCACATTATCCAAGTTTTATTTCTTCTTATCCTCAGTAGTATACTCATATCTTTTCTTTTCTACCCACTCCGGTGCAACATCAGTAATGGCTATAGCAGTGTTGGCCTTCATTATCTTTATGGGACCATCTGTAATGACAGACCACATATCATCATCTTGCGCGGCCAAGTGAGATTGCATCCTAATCTTCCAGTCGTCATATTCCTCCTTGGAAAACATAGGAATTTTTGTGTGAGAGAGACTTTTGATTTTGCTGAACATATTTTTATCCTTGTCCAGCGTCTTGTAAAGGATATCCCTTGCCACATTGTCCAAGTTGGCTTTCTTCTTATCATCACTGGTGTATTCATGTCTGGCCTTCTCCAGAAACTGAGGCTCTCCATTTGTAATCGCAAATGCTAGATTAGGCTTCATAATTTTCAATGGCCCTTCAATGATAATAGTCCACATCTCATCATCCTCTGCGGCCAGATGTGCTTGCATGCGGATTTTCCAGTCATCGTAATCTTCCCTTGAAAACAGAGGAATCTTGTTGTGAGAAGTAGACATGATATTATATGATAACGCACAAATGAATACTGTTCAATATTGAGATACACAGGCTCTGATACCAATTGATAGTCCCGAAAATAGGATCAATAGGTTCGAAACAACTGCAAGAGTTCAGAAGGGGGGGTTGAATGAACTCTTGGATATTGTAAATTTTTCGAAACCTTTTAAAAGTTTTACAAGCACTGCTCAACTTAAGTCCGAGTTACCAGACTCAAGGTATCTCAGTTTTAAACAAATTTCTCGGCTAACAAAAATTGTGCGGAAAGAAGCCAATTGATTTGTGAACAGATTAATGCAGTAAATAAATGCGTAAAGTAAAAGTGAGAGTTCAGAATTTGTTTCTGCAAGTTCGGATATAAATATCCTACGTCTCCCCTTCTTCCTTTTTAGGAAGGTTTCACTAGAAGATTTGATTTGTACAGGCCTTCTGCACACACCCGATCACCGAGCCTCGCTCAAGGTGAACTCCTAGTACTCCTCAAACAATCCACGCAGACGCAGCTGCTGGTTTACAACTATTAGCAATATTTCAAATGGCTTTTTGAGAAGCCCGTTTGTTACTGACTCAACTAAATATAACAATGAATACAAGTTCTGTGAGACTGTAAATCCTCTGATTTCTTATACAATGAAATCGATTCAACAATGGTGAATCAGAGGATGACTCGAAGATATTTTTCTATGAAGATCAACGGTATAGTTCTTCGAGTGTTTGAGCTTTTGTGAGAGTGACTTCAAAGTAATGAAAGCTCATAAAGCAATTTGACAGCGTAACAGCAATAGCAGTGGCAAGAGTTTTTCTTCAATTCAAAACTTCTGCTATTTATACTCTTCGCTCAACGGTCGATTAAATTAGATAAGGCAACAGAATACTTTTTGAAATTCTGAACATCGTACGCCGTCAATCCTGCTCCATACATGGTAAATGCATATCGACAGAGGCAACAATATAATTTCCATATATGTGCAATCCCGTTGTAACAACCTCTGCCAATGTGTACTATTTACCCAAAAATAGTACCAATCTTGTCTCCTTAATTCCAGGCAATTTGTACGATTTGATCGAGACCCTTGATTCTCTCCAATTTGAATATATGGTCCCGTATGAATCAATTAACCATTTGTGCCTGAATTCTTTTCTGTTGGCAGAAATATTTTTCTTGAAGACGATTGAACAGTAACTATCTGTCGCGGTAAACATATCTGACAATTTGCAATTTCAGAAAGGCTGACGTCATCATATCTGTTATACAACCAATGTACTGATAACCATAGAAAACACTGTAGCGATATCTGACGGTATCAATGACGTCACGATATCTGATAGTTCTACTATGCTCAAATCTGTTGACATCATCCTTTGCTTGTTAACGAATTGTAATGTTCCTGTTACGATGTCTGTTGAACAAGAACTATAGCGCTATCTGTTGACAGCAACAATGAGTGATACTGTTACGATATCTGATGACATCACCAATATCTACACTGTTACAGAATCTGTCGAATATACTTGACAATAACTATGGCCCTTTCTGTTGGTAGCAACCATTCACTATTTCAATACCAAATGCTGTTGGCAGATATCATCACCGATACAATACTCAAAGGTGTTGGTAGATATCATCATCCTTAGAACACCATCAACAGTAGATTTCTGACCCGATAACCCAAATATCTGATTCGATAACCCGAATAACAAAATCGATAACTCCACTGTTCTAAAACCCGATTCTGAACAACCCGATATCATAACTGTAATTCGAACCGATCACTGTTATCAGCAACTTGATATCTTATGAAAGATTATTCGATTATCACCGTTAAGTCCAATCTTTTCTTATTTTTGTTATCACCAAAACTATAAATTTTATCCTAACATAGCCGTTCACTCGGAATTGAGCCAGGCAGCCTGCGAAGCCATCCTTGAAGTAGCGCAAGGACTTCTTCGTGCAAAGGGTGTCGAACTCAAAGGACTGCAGAAATTCCTCTTTGCTTCGATCCAACGCATGGATGACCTCGTTCTTCAGCCGCCCGACCTCTTCCTCGGCGTGGGCCTTGGTCTCTTCGAGCTCGACCTCGACGGCAGCTTTCTAGCAAGCGCGGCGTCGAGCTCAGACTTGGTCGCCTCCCGGGCAACTTTCTCGGCAGCCAGCTGATCCTCCAGCACTTCCTCTCGGCCCTCGTCCGCCTGCTGCTCTTGAGCCCTGAGTGCCTTCAGTTCCTCCAGCCGTGCCACCAGCTCGGCGTGCTGGCCCATCGCCTCGTCAAAGGACCGACTGGTTGTTGTCACAGCTCGGTGAGCTCGGGTGAGGCGTCTTACCACCTCGCCCCCCCCCCAGCCATTGCCTGCACAAGGAGCAAGATTTAGTATCAGCACGAGTGGGACGCTAAAGCCCGGAGAGATCAAGAGCATACCGAGGTAATTTGGGCTGCGAAATGACTCACAGCCTTGAGTTGTCGGCTCTCCTCAACAGATCTGTTGGGGAACCACGGCGGATCCGGATCACGCCTCCAGGCGAGGCAGCTGAAG
>KQ991716.1:17074-34296 GCA_001598015.1 Dorcoceras hygrometricum
GAAGTACCATGTTTCATTGGTAGGGAACATTGTGATGTTCTGAGCATGCAGATAGATAGTGACCTGGTGATCTATCGAACTACCCTCGTTCGGACTTTTCAAGTGGTTACCATTTGTCGAGTGGATAAGTCTGAGGTCTTGGTTGTACTGATTAGTCCTCACGACTCGAAACGTCATTGAGACTCTACATGATAGGCGTCTCACTTTGACTCGTTTTCCGACTCAATTGGGGTCATTAGGCGGCGGGATTGGGTGAGACCTCGATGCATGTAGGAGTCGATGCATCGTTGTCGAGGATTCACCGCTCGCAGACATGCGTGGATATCCTATGCTATCTGAGGGGATAATAGTGTATAAATCTCAGGCCAGAGTACTAGAAGTGTTTTAGGTAAATGTGTTTACCTAGTTACACTCGCGATGTCACTATTCGATCTCCAAGATGTATGCATAGCTATCGGATCTATAGCTACTCTCGATTTACCAATGGTCGTTGATCTGATCGGGATATATGGATTGAAAGGACCGTACTGTACGCTAACCACGACCAACTGGTTCTTGCAGGCACTATCAGTGATACCTAGGGGATCATGGGGAGATGTTGCTAGACGCTCTTACCATGATCCGTTGGGCAAGTCCGGAATTGTGATTCCGGAGCCGCAATGGTTGTGGGCCCACGGCTAGCTGTATCCCTGAACCATTGAGGGTCACACAAGTACTGGATTCGAGATTTCCGCACGGATACTCAGCTCAATGTGTTGAGCATGAGAAGAGGATTTTGGGGAGTGCGACTTCCTAAAAGTCAACAGGGGTCAAATCGTGATTTCCCGCTGTTGAGGAGCAAAACGGTCATTTTGCACTGGGGTTCTGAAAAATGGTTTTTCAGATCATAGTATTCAGTTTTGGATATAGACTTAGGCTTCATAACATAATACAACACTATAACCCTATCCCTAGAGCAATAGCTGCCGCCCCCTCTCCTCAAACCTCACGCCGCCGCCGCCGCCGTCGCCGCTTCGCCGGAAATTGTTCCGGCCAATCTTTCGAGGAGAATCCGTCCGTGCCGATCTCATCAGGCCTTCTAGTGCAGGCTGACGAAGGAGTCTCGTATCTGGTCGTGGACATGATTGACGTTATCTACCGCCGCCTACCGTGAAGTGCCGGTTTCCTTGCGATACTGGTCGTAGCCAGGCACGAGTTGCCAGAAAGGTAACCCCGAGAAACACCCTATGAATGTCATAAATTGATTTGTATATTGAATTGTATTGATCGTCTCCCGGCAATTTTTTGTTCTTCCGCTGCCTGGTCGGGAGGCGTGATCCGATCCGCCGCGGTTCCCCAACATGGGAACGGGCCATAAACCAGGCCCACTTTGAAATGAATTCAAAAATATTACAACAAAGAATTGTAAAACCTAGCATACACCTAACACATGGGGCACGGCTGTCGATCATCCCAAACATTATCTATTCAATTATTTAATTGACATAAATAAAATAATCAAATAAAATTTGATTTTATCCAACAAAATCACATTTTAAATATAAAATCATATTTTATGAATAAAATCTTATTTTGTTAATTTTAATTGCATCAATTTTGGGCTTAAAACAATTTTAGGTCCAATATCTCAAAATTTTCAAAAATTAATTTGGTCCAACCAAAAAGCCCAATAGCAAGTATTGGCCCAAAAACCCCTCGGGCCGACCTGGACAGGCTCGAAAAAACCCTAGAATTCAAAAATCGCCGCCGCCCGCACGCGTGCCGCAACTGTGCTACACGCTGTGCGCGCCCCTGTGCGCAACGTGTGCGCACGGAGGCGGCCACCTGCGCGACCAGTTCGCGCAGGTGAAGCGGCAGTTGCGCGCACTACCATGCGCGACATGCGCGCACGGGTGCCGGCAAGCGGGCGCAACCCCCGCCAACACGTGCGTGCGGGGCGTGCGCGACGGGCGTGCGACGCCCGCCGCAACTTGCACGACCGGCACAAAACGCCCGCCGCAATGTACGCGCGGGATGCCCGCAGGAATCCGAGATCCCCGCCGTGATTTGCGCACGGAGGGTGCGCACGCCATGCGCGAGGGGCGTGCAACGGCAGGCGGCGGCGTGCGGCGATGCGCCGCCGAATTTTTTTTTTTTTTGAAAAACTGAGATCTGATGCAATTCAGGAAGAAATAGTGTATTGACTGATCTGAGCCAAAGCTCTGATACCACTGTTTTCTTTATCGGCGGATCCGGATCCTGCTCCCGGGGTGCAGCGGAAGATTTAAAAATTGAAGCCCGGGAACGGTCAATACACCTATACAGTTGAATAAAAACATTCATAGAATGTTCAGAACAGTACCTTGCTGGCGTATAGGCTCCTGGCTCCGACCAATTTCACAAGAAAATTGGCACTTCAACGGTTGATCGATTTCGGCCTCTAATCCGGTCCACGACCGGAATCTCAATTCCTTCGTCGATTTGCACTAGAAAACCGACGAAAGTTTCACGGATGGAATCTCCTCGCCGGAGCAGTCGGAACAAATTCCGAAGAAGACGGCGGCGGCTGCTTGGGAGGAGAGGAGAGGAAGGGAGAAATTTATAAGCTGAGGAGCTTTTGGTGTGTTATAAATGAATACCCCAGGGCCCCTATTTATATATTTTCCATGGGCTTGAACCAGCTTAATGGGCTTGGGTCGGGCCCAGGCCCATGGTGCACATTGGTTTCAAGTCCATCACTGTGGCTCCATCATAATCCCGATCGACGATCAGATCGGACCGATTTACACAGTTTACAAAACTGAGCATTATGATGTGAAAACAATTTTGTGGACCACCTAATCCAAAATAGCAGTTTGGCCCCTGTAAGCTTTAAGGATAGTCAAACTAGTCCAAACTTAGGGAAATTGCATTTTGACCCTATTTAATTTTAGGAAGTCGCACTTCCATCCTTCCTGCTACTATACTCAACAAATTGAGCTTAATTTTCGTACGAGAATTGAGAAACCAGTACTTGTATGACCCTCAATGGTTCAGAGTTTACAAAACTGAGCATTATGATGTGAAAACAATTTTGTGGACCACCTAATCCAAAATAGCAGTTTGGCCCCTGTAAGCTTTAAGGATAGTCAAACTAGTCCAAACTTAGGGAAATTGCATTTTGACCCTATTTAATTTTAGGAAGTCGCACTTCCATCCTTCCTGCTACTATACTCAACAAATTGAGCTTAATTTTCGTACGAGAATTGAGAAACCAGTACTTGTATGACCCTCAATGGTTCAGGGATACAGCTAGCCGTGGGCTCACAACATTTGTGACTCCGAAACCACATTTTCGGACTAATCCATCGGATCATGGTAAAGCGTCTAGCAACATCGCCCCATGCTCCCCTAGGTATCACTGATAGTGCCTGCAAGAACCAGTCGGTCATGGTTAGCGTAGAGTATGATCCTTTCAACACAAATATCCCGATCAGATCAGCGACCATTGGTAAATCGAGAGTCGCTAGTGATCCAATAACCATGCATACATCTTGGAGATCAAATAGTGACATCGCATGTGTTACTAGGCAAATCCATTTACCCAAAACACATCTAGTACTCTGGCCAGAGATTTGTCACACTATTATCTCCTCAGATAGCATATGATATCTACGCACAAGGGCGAGTGGTGAATCCTCGACAACGAAGCATCGACTCCATATGCATCGGGACCTCACCCAACCCCGCCACCTGATGACCCCAACTGAGTCGGTAAACGTGTCAAAGTGAGGCACCTATCATGTAGAGCCTCAATGACGTTTCGAGTAATGAGGGCTAATCTGTACAACCAAGACCTCGGACTTAATCCACTCGACAAATGGTAACCACTTGGAAAGTCCGAACGAGGGTAGTTCGCTAGATCACCAGGTCACTATCCATCTGCATGCTCAGAACATCACTATGTTCCCTACCAATGAAACATGGTACTTCACATCGCAGATGCTAGTCTCAAACTCGAGCGGCCTTATCCTCATTTTGGCGGCCCAATCGACTAGGAACAATTTTAGAATACACAGTGACTATTAGATGTGTTTCATGATAGCCATCATATCCACTATCACATCTAACATACACTATGGTGCATTCTAGGTCTTTATCCAACAAAATTGTTAACATTATAAAAATAATGAAGATAAAGAATGCCACAAAAGAATACGAATTTCATAAATAAAGATCGTTTTACATAGAGTCAACAAGAACCCACACACCATAAGTTGGCTAGTTGGGCACCTACTCTAATACTTTTTGACCAGTTGAAAGGATCAGTAGTCTTTTCTAAGATTTATTTAAGATCTGGGTACCACCAGTTAAAGATTAAGGCATCAGATGTCTATAAGACAACCTTCAGAACTCGTTATAGTCACTATGAGTTCTTAATAATTCCTTTTGGACTTACGAATGCTCCATCAGCTTTCATGTATTTAATGAATAGAGTTTTCCAACCATTTCTGGACCAATTTGTAGTTGTGTTCATAGATGACATCTTAGTGTATTCTAAGACCAGATTTAAGCATGTCGACCATTTGAGGACAATACTTCAAGTTTTGAAGAATAAGCAGTTGTTTGCTAAATTTAGTAAGTGTGACTTCTGGTTGGATAAAGTAGCATTCTTAGGTCATATTATATCTAAGGATGGATTAGAAGTTGACCCAGCTAAGGTAGAAGCTGTTCGTGACTGGCCAGTACCAAGATCTGTTTCAGATATAAGGAGTTTCTTGGGTTTAGCCAGATATTATAGGAGATTTATCCAAGGATTTTCTAAGATAGCTGTTCCCTTGACCTCGCTGGCAAGAAAGCTGGTTAAGTATGAATGGACTCCAGAATGTCAAATCAGCTTTGACAAGTTGAAGCAACACTGATAGAAGCCCCTGTGCTAACCATGCCATCTGATCAAGGAAAGTTTGTTATAATACAGATGCGTCTAAGTTGGGCTTAGATGCTGTATTGATGCAGGACCGTAGAGTGATTTCCTATGCTTCCAGACAACTTAAGGATCATGAGAACAATTATCCCACGCATGACTTAGAGTTGGCAGCTGTAGTTTTTGCCTTTAAGATTTGGAGACATTATCTCTATGGGGAGAAGTGTGAAATATTCACTGATCATAAGAGTCTCAAGTATTTCTTCACCCAGAAGGAATTGAATATGAGGCAGAGTATATGGTTAGAGATGGTAAAGGATTACGATTGCACAATCAGTTATCACCCAGGAAAAGCCAACGTGGTGGCTGATGCTCTAAGTAGGAAGTCTGTAGGTTTAGTCCAGCTCTATGTCCAGAGACCATTGGCATATGACATTGAGAAGTCTGGAATAGAAGTAGTGCCCAGCGGTAGTACTATGGTTTTGGCAGATCTCTCCATAAGGTCAAATCTGATAGATCAGATTCGAGATGGACAACCCAAAGATGAAAAAATTCAGAAGTGGGTTAAGCAAGATAGAGAGACAGGAAACAACCTCTACTTTTCAGAAGAAGGAGTAGTCAGATTTCATGACAGGATCTGGGTGCCTCAGGTAGATACGCTGAGAACAGATCTCATGACCGAAGCCCATACAGCCCCATATTCTGTACATCCGGGAAGTACTAAGATGTACAAGGACCTCCAGAAATTGTATTGGTGGCCCGGAATGAAGCGAGACATTGCCAGATTTGTCTCTGAGTGTTTGACTTGTCAATTGGTGAAAGTTTAACACAAAAGACCAGCAGGATTATTGAAACCACTGCCTATTCCAGAATGGAAATGGGAGTGTATAGCGATGGATTTTGTAGTTGGTCTACCCAAGACTGTTCAAGGATATAACTCTATTTGGGTTATAATAGACGGACTTACTAAGTCTGCTCACTTCTTACCAGTTAATAAAACATACGATGTGAGCAGGTATGCAGATTTGTATGTAAAGGAAATAGTGAGGCTGCATGGTGTTCCAGTTTCCATAGTATCGGATAGTGATCCGAAGTTTACCTCGGCTTTCTGGAAAGCTAACCTTTAGCATAACTTTTCACCCCCAGACTGATGGACAATCTGAAAGGGTGATTCAGATTTTAGAAAATTTGCTCAGAGCATGTATTGTGGATTTTTCAGAAGGTTGGGATTTAAAGCTACCATTGGTAGAATTTGCGTACAATAAAGTTTCCAAGCATCTGTCTAGATGGCTCCATACGAAGCTCTCTATGGACGTAAATGTAGAACACCTCTTAACTGGGATGAAGTTGGTGAGAGAGCTGGTTTAGGACCAGATGTAGTGGAGCAAATAGCAGAAGTTGTTAGAAAGATAAGAGAGCGGATGAAAGCTTCTCAAAGCAGACAGAAGATTTATGCAGATAATAGGAGAAGAGAGCTGAATTTTGAAATCGACGATCATGTATTTCTGAGAATTGCTCCAATGAAAGGACTAATGCGTTTCGGGAAGAAAGGAAAGTTGAGTCCAAGATATATTAGACCATATGAGATTTTAGAAAGAACGCTAGCTTATCGTTTAGCACTGCCTCCACAGCTGTCAACAGTGCATAGAGTTTTTCATGTTTCAGCTTTGAGAAAGTATATTTCTAACCCTTCGCATGTGCTAAGCCATGAGCCAATCCAGTTAGCACCAGATTTAAGTTACAAAGAGAGACCAGAGAGGATTCTTCTTCGAGAAGTTAGAAAGCTAAGAAACCGTAGTATTCTTATGGTTAAGATACAATGGTCTAACCAATCTGAGCGAGAAACTACGTGGGAAACAGAAGCTGATATGCTTAATCTTTACCCATATCTGTTTGGTAAGTAAATTTCGAGGACGAAATTTCAATAAGGAGGGTAGAGTTGTAACGCCCCAAAATCCATAGGACCATGTATATAAATCTTATTTATTTCAAGGGTCAAAATGACAATTTAAATGTTAGCATGAGCTATTTTATGAAAGCTGATTTTACTGATTTCAGAATTGAGGTACGACGCAGCAAGTTCCAGCAGATGTCACTCCAAGCGCAACACACGAGCAGGTTTTAGAAATCTGTTGAAAATGATTTTAAGGAGAACAAAATGGTTTCTTTTAAAAAGTGTTTGGTAGATTTGCAAACTAATATATTGAGAGGAAAATTTTACTAAAACTCATAACTTTAGGTAAGGTGTGTCATGCTTGATGATTACACCTCACCTGCCACTAATCCCTCACATACAAATACTTGTTACGAAGGAAAAGTTTATTTTCACTTACAAAGAAAACTCTTTTCTGTTCTCTCAAATATTTTCCAAAGAAGCTCGTTGTGATTTCTTGAGGAGGAGGAACTCTGCAGGAATCAACTGTCGTTGTAAAGCTTAGTTCTAAGGCAAGTAAAAGCTGATCATTGCTACACCATTTGAAGCATATATTGATTTTCCTCATTTTATGGATCTGCTTGCCTGTATGTTTAAAGTTATGTTTAAGTTCATGTTTACGTATGTTCAAGAATGTATAAGAAAAGAATGAATGATCTTCAAAATTATGTTTTCTGCTTCTAAAGTTTTTCCAGAATGTTTTAAGAAAGTTAAGGATGTTTAAAAGTACCGAGGAGTTCAGATTTGAGTCACGTATGTTCATGAATGTTCTTCTTTCTGGTGAATGGTAACATCTGAATTTGACTCTATGTAATCGGAGATGCTAATCGAATTAGAAACTAAGTCTGGTTTGATAGGCAGAACTGGTATCGTAGATGTCGTTCATGATGTTGCAGCACCAAGTTCTTATTCAGACTTCGTTTCCTATGTTAGCGACTAAATTTCATATTTAAAATTCGAAATTTCAATTCAGATCCGTGTTTTCGCTACACATCAGATTTTGGTCAGATTTCACCTTACAAATCTTTTCACTGCTGATTTGACCAACCTAGTTGCGTTGACATCTGAGTTGACCAACGACATCTGTTTCTTTTCCAAACACTATTCTGTTCGAGATATCTGTTTCTCGCTACCACTACAGTTCCACAGTCAGATCTGTTTCATGCCAACAGTACTGTTCCTTGTTGTCACATCTGTTCAACGTTACGTCCACCTGAGGAATCTGTTTTTCCCAATCGAAATCTGTTTTGCTTTCCAGTACAGTTTCCTTTAGAGAAATCTGTTCGCATTTCAGCGATCACTTTCCAGTAGTCAAATCTGATACTCAGTAAATTTTAAAATTGGGAAGCGAGTTTTAAAAGAAGTGAACCCTGGTGATTTGAAGCTGATTTCAAAGAAGATTTCGAAAGAAAGGAGTTTAAAGGAATGAAAATTTATTTTACGAATTTATGACATAGATAACATACGGTCATAAAGGAAAGGTGAGCAGCTGTCCAGATGTCAGTTGCCCTTTCACAACGGAAGGGTGAGCATTTGTCCAGATGTCGACTTCCCCTTCACAATGAGCTATATGCTAGAACTGATATCAGAAGTCATTTGATCAAGTGCACAATGGACCTAAGGAGAGCTTCTAAGCCATAAATCAGAAAGTATAAGGAATTAAATGAAGGGATCTGGGTTATTGTCCCAACATCTAAGTTATGAAAGAAAGTTTAAAGAAATTTTACGAAAGATTGTTTACGTTTAAATGAGTTCCTTTAAACTCAGTTATGTAAATGTTCAGATGTCTTCCTGCGTTAAATGACTTTGTTATTACTCAGATTTTACTTGCTGAGCCCCTAGGCTCATTAGCTTTTAAAATGGTGCAGGTGAGACAGTTAAGGGATAGGCGGAAGGTGGAAGCTGAGACAGCTGGGTGGTGAAGTGTTTATCTATGGACAGCGTTTTCCGTGTCTTAGATGTTGTTGTCTTTTATCTAAGACATCTGTATTAGATCTATTGAAACAGTAGTAAATTCATATAGAATTTCAGATGTTGTAATATCGCACTTGCAGTATATATATATGAAATCTGTTTTCCGAAAAATTTCAGTACTTGGAGCCGAACATGTGTATGTTAGACTTGTGTTTGTGTTTCGAAAATTTTTCTAAGTTATAAGAAATACAGCTTATAACAAATTGTCATTCAACCCTTCTTTTTATTTCAAAATTTTATTTCACCTCAAATCCGTGACCCCGTGGGTACGAGCGTCACAACTACACTCATGAAAGCATATATTCTGTTCGGTTTGCATGTTTGTATGCAGTTTTAAAGGTTTGAGAATTGCTACGGCTGTTCTTCAAACAACAGAATATTTATGCTCTGTTTTTACGAAGAAAGTATTGGTTTACTGTAATTTGGTCCAGAAAAGATGTTAGAAAAATGGTTGATGATGTTTGTCCAGGTGTTTCTTGAGTTTCTAAGAAATTCTTCGAAGTAGCTTACAAACAACTTATTCGATTTGTTTTCCAGAAATTTCTTGAGATCTTTTTGATTCCTTCAGACTAAGGAAACCTTCGTTGTTTATGTTCGTTCCTAATGTTAAGTCTGAAATCTGGTTCTTTTACCAAAGTTGAATTTCTATTGTGAGTTGATTCTAAGTTAGCGTTCAGTTTTTTTTAGTCGTTTTAAGTTCAGCTCTGAATTCTTTATCCAAATCTGAATTTGGTCAAATCCTATTATGTTGACCATTTCACATCTGAGTTGACCTTAGTTGACCATTGACATCTGAACGACTAAATTCAATTGTGTTGACTCTTCCAAATCTGAGTTGACCAACAGACCAAATATGATTCCTTTCTTCTTCGTCAAGACGCTTACGAATGATTCAGATTTCATATTTTATCTGTTCAAATCTGATTCGACAGATACAGAAACTCCAGATTTAATCCTTTGTTCTTTTAGCTTCGATTCGACAGCATAAGTCGATTCATTCGAATAGATTTGAGTAATTGATTTCGGTTTTTATCTTCGCAAAAATCA
Organism: Dorcoceras hygrometricum; assembly: GCA_001598015.1. Classification (NCBI taxonomy): domain Eukaryota; kingdom Viridiplantae; phylum Streptophyta; class Magnoliopsida; order Lamiales; family Gesneriaceae; genus Dorcoceras; species Dorcoceras hygrometricum. Next base: position 26,911 of record KQ991716.1, read on the forward strand.
CAGAGAATGAATGATTCAGATTTCATATTTTATCTGTTCAAATCTGATTCGACAGATACAGAAACTCCAGATTTAATCCTTTGTTCTTTTAGCTTCGATTCGACAGCATAAGTCGATTCATTCGAATAGATTTGAGTAATTGATTTCGGTTTTTATCTTCGCAAAAATCACAGAGAATTCTCAAAGCGTTCCAGAACATCGTTAGAGATTGTAAAACCAGTAAATCATACTCGACAGAAAAGAAAAACAGATTTACGGAAAGAAAAGAAAGATCAGAAAGAATGAATGTTTTGACAGATTATGGGCTTAGATAACAGACGGTCACATGGAGAGGGTGAGGACGCTGGCTGACGAACCAGTGTGCCCCTTTCAAGTCGGAAGGGACTAAGATATGGTTGACGAACTGTATACCCTTTATATCCGATAGATGGGTTTTGTACCCAGGCCCCTGATATCAGATACAGTGTTTGATTAAATGATTTGACCTTATGTACAAGTGTCTAGCCATAATTCAAAGAAAAGACAGAAAAGAGCTAAGTGTGATTTTTTTAACCACAAAGCTGAAAGAAAATGATTTTCGAACATGTGTGTTATGCTTTCATATCATTCAGATTTCACAGTTGATCGTATTTAGCTTATCTATTTCTAAGCTATTTCGGATTCCAGATTATAGTATCAGATATCGTTTACTTGTATTGCATGATTTCGATATTCCAGATTTACCTGCTGAGCCCCTAGGCTCACTAGTTTTCTTGAGTGCAGGTAATGAGCAGTAGGGAGCTGGATGGCGAAGAGCTGATCGGAATGGAGTGTTTACGTGGACATCAGCTTTCATTTTGCTTTATGTTTCAGATCTTGTTGTACAGAATAACGAATATAACTTTTGTGTCATGACAGATTTCTGATTCCTTATTTTGTTGAAATCTGAACCAGGTTCATATAGCGATCGTATATACAGTTTCGTTTAATTTATTGACCAGATTTATCTTCAGTTCCGCACATCTATAAACAGATCTGTTTCTCAGAGTAACGTACAAGATCCTAGTTCTTTTGCAATTCAGTCCAAGATTTGTTTCGAATTATTCATTTTGTCAAGTTTAAATTTTTAGTATCTTTCAATTCGAACCCCAAACTTCTAAATTTTAGTTAAGAAAAGTTAAGTCGCTATAATTGGTATCAGAGCATGGTCCTTGATATAAACACTCTTCCAGTCTGAGACAGCTCTCGCCAGCCGCTTCTATATTTGTGAGTTTTATTTTATGTTCTAGCATATAATAATATCTCATAACAGAATTGTGGTGGATTTGGGCTACCCTTGCAGATAATGGTAGGACGAGGTAGAGGAAGAAGAGGAACCATAGAAGGAGAGGGTGAAACGGAGGGAATGAACCCTGTCCTAAATAGCATGGCCCAATTCCTAGAACGACTGGTTGACCAAACCAATCAAGGTAATAGTCAATAAACAGGAAGAATAGTCAGTCGGGAAGATCCTCAGGAGAGGTTAGAAGACAACGACCTCAGGAATTTGCTGGTTCAACTGATCCGCTAATAGCTGAAAGATGGATCAAGTCAATGGAAGTGATATTTGAGTATTTGCATCTGACGGATCAAGAAAGACCTCGGTGTGCGATCTATATGCTGAGAGGAGATGCAATGATATGGTGGGAAGGAGCCAAGTTGACTGTAGACTTGGAAATTCTCACCTGGGAAGAATTCAAGAGAGTGTTCTATGAGCAATACTTCACGGTAGATGTGAGGGAGGAGCTGTAGAATGAGTTCCTAACGTTGAAGTAGGAAGGGATGCCAATACGGGACTATATCCGCAAATTTGAGAGAGGATGTTATTTCGTTCCTCTCATAGGAACAAATGCAGAAGTGAAGCTTCGACATTTTATCAATGGGTTGAAGCCAATGATTAAACAAGATGTTAGGCTAGCAGAACCCACTGATTATAGAGCAGCTGTAAACAAAGCTCTAATAGCTGAGCAAGATTGGAAGGTGATTGAGGATGATAGACAACTGAAACGTCAAGCTTTCCAGAATAAGGATCGTAGGAAATTTAAGAAGCCAAACAATAATCAGCAAGGGTCCCAATGAAAAGGACCCATAACAGCTCAACCCATCACTGCTGTTCCTAAAGTTGGAAACAGACCAGCATGTCCAACATGCAAGAAGAATCATTTGGGCCAATGTCACTTTGGTCAGAATGTGTGTTATACTTGTGGCAAGCCAGACCACGTAGCTAAGTATTGCTCCCAGAACAAGAAACTCATCACTAGTAGAGCCTACGTGATGACAACAGAACAAGCTCCACCAGATACGACGGTTGTGACTGGTAAGATCGTTGTTGCCAGTATGTTTACTTTAGCTTTGTTAGATTCTGGTGCAACCCATTCATTTGTATCAGAAAAATTTGCTAAGAATTTACCAGACCAACCAGAAGCATTAGAGGTAGGATATCGTGTTCATGTTCCTTCGGGAGAATGTTTAGTGACCAATCATGTTTTCGCAACATAGAACTTAAGCTACAAGGGAATATTGTCAATACAGATTTGATAGTATTACCGATTCTTGAGTTTGATTTAATATTGGGAATAGATTTGTTAACTAAGTATGGAACCATTATAGATTTTAAGTAGAGAATGGTTAAGATTTTGATGCCTAGTGGGATTTCATTTTTGTTCAGAGCTGACAGATTTGACCAAACTCCTAAGATTATATCAGCTTTGAAAGCCCAGAGATGTTTAAGAAAAGGATGCCAAGGATTTCTAGTTAGTGCTTTATCGATAGTACAAGATACTAAGATTAACTTGGAAGACGTAGAAGTAGTGAACGAATATCCAGACGTCTTTCCAGAAGACATCTCAGGTCTGCCGCCAGATCGGGAATTAGAATTTTCTATCGATTTAGTACCCAAAGCTGCTTCGGTTTCTAAGCCTCCTTACATACTTGCTCCTAAGGAGATGAAAGAATTGAAAGAACAGATCCAAGATTTATTGGATAAAGGTTTCATCAGACCCAGTACATCGCCGTGGGGAGCTCCGGTGTTATTCGTTAAGAAGAAGGACGGAAGCATGCGTCTGTGTATAGATTATAGGGAGTTGAATAAGTTAACAGTTAGAAATAAATATCATCTCCCTAGGATAGATGACTTATTCGATCAACTTCGAGGAGCTGCTGTATTTTCGAAGATCGACCTCAGATCTGGATATCACCAGCTTCGAGTTAAAGATGCAGACATATACAAGACAGCCTTTAGAACACGTTACGGCCATTATGAATTTTTAGTGATGCCATTTGTGTTAACTAATGCGCCATCTGTGTTTATGGATTTAATGAATAGGGTATGTCAACCTTTTCTAGACATATTTGTAATCGTGTTTATAGATGACATTCTTATTTACTCTAAGAACAGATTTGAGCGCGCAGACCATCTTAGAGTAATTTTGTAAATTTTGAGGACTAAGAAATTGTTTGCTAAGTTTAGTAAATGTGAATTCTGGATTGTAAAGGTTGTATTTCTTGGTCATATTATTTCTAAGAATGGGATAGAAGTAGATCCTTTCAAAGTAGAAGCTGTTCGGGAATGGCCTGTACCTAAGAACGTAGCCGATGTTCAAAGTTTCTTAGGTCTTGCGGGTTACTATCGAAGTTTTATAGAGGGATTCTCCAAGATAGCTGTTCCTTTAACGTCATTAACCAAGAAGGACATTAAGTATGATTGGTCCCCAGAATGCCAAATCAGCTTTGAGAAGTTAAAGCAGACATTGATAGAAGCCCCTGTGTTGACTTTGCCATCGGAAAAAGGGAATTTTACAATTTATACAGATGCATCGAAGATAGGATTAGGTGTTGTTTTGATGCAAGATAAGAGAGTAATTGCTTATGCCTCTAGACAACTGAAGATTCACGAAAAGAATTATCCTACGCATGACCTTGAATTAGCAGCAGTAGTTTTCGCATTAAAGATTTGGAGACACTACCTTTATGGTGAAAAATGCGAAATATTTACAGATCACAAAAGCCTTGAGTATTTCTTTACCCAGAAAGAGCTTAACATGAGACAAAGAAGATGACTCGAACTGGTTAAAGATTATGATTTTGTGATTAGTTACCACCCGGTAAAGCCAACGTAGTAGCAGATGCGTTGAGTAGAAGAGCGATGGGTTTAGCTCAGATCTCAGTTCAGATTCCATTAGCGAGGGATCAACAGATTTGAACTGGGAATAGTTACGAAAGAGAATGCTGCTAAGTTATCTGTCCTTACAATCCAGCCTACATTGAAATATCGGATTAGAGATGGTCAAGCGAGGGATGATCAACTTCAGAAGTGGAAGAAACAAAATGAATACAGAGGGGGGAATCTTTATATGATAGTAGAGGGAATTGTGAAATACCAGAATAGGTTATGGGTACCGCGAATTGATAATTTGCACAATGAGATCAAGATGAAGCCCATAACACACCGTATTCGATTCACCCAGGAGGAACTAAGATGTACAAAGATTTACAACGTTTTTTTTGGTGACCAGGCATGAAACGAGATATATCCAATTTCGTATCTGAGTGTTTAACATGCCAGCAAGTTAAAGCAGAGTATCAGAGACCAGCTGGGATGTTAAAACCGCTCCCTGTACCAGTATGGAAATGGGACAACATAGCGATGGATTTTGTAGTGGGACTACCTAAGACGCTCCATGGATTTAACTCTATTTGGGTTATCATTGATAGATTAACCAAGTCAACTCACTTCTTACCAGTAAAGACAACATATGATCTGAATAGGTATGCTGATTTCTATGTGAAAGAAATAGTAAGACTCCATGGAATTCCAAGTTCCATAGTATCAGATCGTGACCCCAGATTCACCTCTATGTTCTCGAAAAGCTTACATAAAGCCTTGGGAACTAATTTAATCTTCAGTACAGCTTTCCATCCACAGACAGATGGACAATCAGAAAGAGTGATCCAAACACTAGAGGATTTGCTTCGTGCGTGTGTTCTCGAATTTGCAGAAAGCTGGGATTCTAAATTGCCCTTAGTTGAGTTCACATATAACAATAGTTACCAGGCTTCGATAGAAATGGCTCCATACGAAGCATTGTATGGCAGAAAGTGCAGATCACCGATACATTGGGATGATGTAGATGAAAGAACAGAGATAAGACCTGATATTATAGAACAGACTTCTGAAGCCATGAAAAGAATACGCGATCGAATGAAGACGACACAGAGTAGACAAAAGAGCTATGCAGATAGCCATCACCGGGATCTGAATTTCGAAGTAGGAGATCATGTATTTCTGAAAGTAGCACCTATGAAGGGTGTAATGTATTTGGACGAAAAGGAAAGTTGAGTCCCAGATTTATTGGACCATTTCAGATTCTGGAGAGAATCGGGACTTTAGCTTATCGTCTAGCGTTACCTCCACAGCTGTCAGCTGGTCATAGTGTTGCACATATCAACTCTGAGGAAATACATTGTGAATTCTTCGCATGTGCTTAGACAGGAACCTATCCAGCTAGCGCCAGATCTGACTTATGAATAAGTTCCAGAGAAGATTCTTTTAAGAGAAAATCGTAAGTTAAGAAATAGGACTATCACTATGATAAAGATTAAGTGTGCGAACCACTCAGAAAGAGAAGCAACGTGGGAAGTGTCGGCGACAATGGCGGATCTGGATCCCGTTTCCCGGGGGCGCAGCGGAAGTTTAAAAATTGCCCCAAAAAACGTTCAATACATCAAATATAATCTATAAATCATACATAGGATGTTTTATAGAGTGTCACCTTGCTGGCGTCTAGGCGCCTGGCTCCAACCAGATTCACAGGGAATTCTGGCTCTTCACGGTAGGCGGCGGTAGATCCTCCTTAATCAGGTCCACGACCGGAAACGTGACTCCTTCGTCAGCCTGCACTAGAAGGCCTAACGAATTTTACACGAACGGAATCTCCTCAACATGACGATCGGACAAGTCCGATCACGGCGGCGGCGACACGGCGGCGCGGCGGTGGAGGCGGCGGCCGTGAGGTTTTTGGAGGAGAGGGGGGCGGCCACAAGCTGATCGTCGATCAGATCAGACCGATCAACTCAGTTTACAAAACTGAATATTATGATGTGAAAAAGTTTTTTCAGACCACCTAGTCCAAATTACAGTTTAGCCCCTCAGCTTTGGGAAATCGAAATTTGACCCCTGTTGACTTTTAGGAAGTCGCACTCCCTAAATTCCTACTCCTACGCTCAACACATTGAGCTCAGTTTCCGTGCGGAAATCGTGAATCCAGTACTTGTGTGACTGTTAGAGTAGATGCCCAACTAGCCAACTTGTGGCATGTGGGTTTTATAGACTCTTGTACAAACAATCTTTATATATGATATTCGCATTCTTTTATATGGCATTCTTTACTTTCATTATGTGTGTAATGATTTACAAATTGCGTTGAGTAAAGACCTAGAATGCACTAAAGCGCATGTTAGATGTGATAGTGGGTATGACGGCTATCATGGAACACATCTAATAGTCGCTGTGTATTCTGAACATGTTCCTAGTCGATTGGGCCGTCAAAATGAGGATAAGGCCGCCCGAGTTCGAGACTAGTATCTGCGATGCGAAGTACCATGTTTCATTGGTAGGGAACATTGTGATGTTCTGAGCATGCAGATAGATAGTGACCTGGTGATCTATCGAACTACCCTCGTTCGAACTTTCCAAGTGGTTACCATTTGTCGAGTGGATAAGTCCGAGGTCTTGGTTGTACTGATTAGTCCTCACGACTCGAAACGTCATTGAGACTCTACATGATAGGCGTCTCACTTTGACCCGTTTGCCGACTCATTTGGGGTCACAAGGCGTCGGGATTGGGTGAGACCCAGATGCATGTAGGAGTCGATGCATCGTTGTCGAGGATTCACCGCTCGCAGACATGCGTGGATATCCTATGCTATCTGAGGGGATAATAGTGTATAAATCTCTGGCCAGAGTACTAGAAGTGTTTTAGGTAAATGTGTTTACCTAGTTACACTCGCGATATCACTATTCGATCTCCAAGATGTATGCATAGCTATCGGATCTCTAGCGACTCTCGATTTACCAATGGTCGTTGATCTGATCGGGATATATGGATTGAAAGGACCGTACTGTACGCTAACCACGACCGACTGGTTCTTGCAGGCACTATCAGTGATACCTAGGGGATCATGGGGCGATGTTGCTAGACGCTTTACCATGATCCGTTGGGCAAGTCCGGGATTGTGATTCTGGAGCCACAATGGTTGTGGGCCCACGGCTGGCTGTATCCCTGAACCATTGAGGGTCACACAAGTACTAGATTCGAGATTCCTGCACGGATACTCAGCTCAATGTGTTGAGCACGAGAAGAGGATTTC
>KQ991723.1:79291-89854 GCA_001598015.1 Dorcoceras hygrometricum
CCATTGAATTGAGGAATAAATAGAAGTGTCGAATTACACTTAGAATATTTCTCAACCCGTCATTTCTTATCTTCTCTGTCGAAACCCTCGACTTGCTACTGTTCACAGTAGCTTTCCATCGCCGATTCCCGTCGCTTCCAACCTCTTTTTTTGATAATCTTGGTGGCGCTGGACTCCCCTAGCTTAGCTCTTTAGTTTGCTACCCATTAGAGTGTCGGGATCCGGATCGTGCCCCCCGGCGAGGCAGCGGAAGAACAAAAACAAGTCCGGGAGGCGATCAATACGATATAACAAATAACAATTAATGTCATTCATAGGGTGTTCAAAGTCACTACCTTGCTGGCACTTGTGCCTGGCTCCAACCGGAATTACAATAACCCGGCTCTTCTCGGTAGATTGCGGTAGATTACGCCAATCCGGTCCACGACCAGTAACGAGACTCCTTCGTCAGCCTGCACTAGAAGGACTGACGAGATCGGCACGAACGGATTCTCCTCGTTGAATTGGCTGGAAAAGATTTTCCGGCGAAGCGGAGGCGGCGGCGGCGCAAGGCGGCTCTTTGAGAGAGGAGGGGCGGCGCTCACAATCTAGGTTTAGGGTTAAGTTGTGTAATGTTATGTTAAGTCTAGGTTTAAGTCTAATTAAATAGACTTAAGTGTTGGACTTGGACTGGCCCAACGGGCCCGGGTCCAACGGATGAACATTCAATTCATCTCCACCACCGAGACTTCATGGTAACTCCGATCGCCGATCAGATCGGACCGATCGATTCAGTTTCCAAAACTGAACACTATGATCTGAGAAACCGTTTTTCAGAACCCCAGTGCAAAATGACCGTTTTGCCCCTCAACAGCGGGAAACCCCGGTTTGACCCCTGTTGACTTTTAGGAAGTCGCACTCCCCAAATCCTCTTCTCGCGCTCAACACATTGAGCTGAGTATCCGTGCGGGAATCTCGAATCCAGTACTTGTGTGACCCTCAATGGTTCAGGGATACAGCTGGCCGTGGGCCCACAACCATTGTGGCTCCCGAATCATAATTCCGGACCTGCCCAACGGATCATGGTAAGATCGTCTAGCAACATCGCCCCATGATCCCCTAGGTATCACTGATAGTGCCTGCAAGAACCAGTTGGTCGTGGTTAGCGTACAGTACGGTCCTTTCAATCCATATATCCCGATCAGATCAACGACCATTGGTAAATCGAGAGTCGCTATAGATCCGATAGCTATGCGTACATCTTGGAGATTAAATAGTGACATCGCGAGTGTAACTAGGTAAACCCATTTACCTAAAACACTTCTAGTACTCTGTCCAGAGATTTATACACTATTATTCCCTCAGATAGCATAGGATATCCACGCATGTCTGCGAGCGGTGAATCCTCGACAACGATGCATCGACTCCTACATGTATCGGGGTCTCACCCAATCCCGATGCCTTACGACCCCAAGTGAGTCGGCAAACGGGTCAAAGTGAGACGCCTAACATGTAGAGTCTCAATGACGTTTCGAGTCGTGAGGCTAATCAGTACAACCAAGACCTCGGACTTATCCACTCGACAAATGGTAACCACTTGGACAGTCCGAACGAGGGTAGTTCGATAGATCACCAGGTCACTATCTATCTGCATGCTCAGAACATCACAATGTTCCCTACCAATGAAAAGTGGTACTTCGCATCGCAGATACTAGTCTCGAACTCGGGCGGCCTTATCCTCATTTTGACGGCCCAATCGACTAGGAACATATTCAGAACACAGTGACTATTAGATGTGTCTCATGATAGTCGTCATACCCACTATCACATCTAACATACACTTGAGTGTATTATAGGTCTTTACTCAACGCAATTGTAAATCAGTATACACACAATGAAAGTAAAGAATGCCATATGGATAAATGCGAATATCATATATAAAGACTGTTTTGTACAAGAGTCTATAAACCCACATGCAACAAGTTGGCTAGTTGGGCATCTACTCTAACACTTGGGTACTATCAGATCTGATTGCATATAAGCATCAACTGTATATACGCAAAATCTGAATAGATTCAGATCTCACACATTCAGCTGACTCGGCACTTATTAACTCAGATCAGTTATTCCCCCTAAAGCTGAGGTTCTCCCAACGCAATAGTTTACCAAATCTGAAGTACTCCTCGTTCCCCCTTAACAGAAGACTCAAATCTGAAATAAACACAAGTTGTTCAACCTGCAAAATTTTAGCACAATCATAGATTAAGGCAATTCTAAGAGACAAAGAATGTTTCGAAAATATGAAAAATTAGCGTCTGGTAGAGGCTTTGTGAAGATATCAGCAACATACTGATCTGTTGACACATACTCCAGCTAGACGTCCTACTTGAGCACGTGATCTCTTATGAAATGATTCCTGATATCTATGTGCTTTGTTCTCGAATGCAACGCAGGATTCTGGTTATAGCTATCGCACTAGTATTGTCACAGAAGATAGGAGCTTCAGAAGCCTCAATGTTGTAATCCTTTAGCTGATGTTGAATCCATAAGATCTGAGCACAGCAGATTCCAGCCGCTAGATACTCTGCTTCAGCTGTGGATGTGGCAATCATAGTATGCTTCTTACTGAATCAGAAAATCAAACGATCTCCCAAGAATTGACAATTCCCACCTGTGCTACGCATATCAATCCTGCAACCTGCATAATATGCATCACTATAACCAATTAGTTGAAAACTGGAGTCTTTGGGATACCAAATAGCCACATTGGAAGTTCCTTTCAAATATTCTAAAATCCTTTTAACTGGAATATAATGCGAATTTTTTGGCTCAGCTTGGAATCTTGCACACATACAGAGCACAAACATGATGTCTGGTCTGCTAGCAGTTAAGTAACGCAGAGAGACAATTATACCACAATACAAAGATACCTCTATTGAAGTTCCAAATTCGTCTTTGTCTAATTTGATTGAAGCAGTAATGGGGGTCGCTGCTGCTGAACAATTTTCTAGATCAAACTTCTTCAGCAGGTCTTTCGTATATTTAGTTTGATTGATGAAGATCCCATTCTCAAGTTGTCTAACTTGTAAACCCAGGAAGAACGTCAGCTCTCCCATCATGCTCATCTCGAATTTATACTGCATTAACTTAGAAAATTTCTGGCACAGTTTTCGGTTAGTTGACCCAAAGATAATATCATCAACATATATCTGTACCAACAGGACATGATCAATTTTAATAAATTTAAACAAGGTCTTATCAACAGTGCCTATCACAAAATCATGCTCGATAAGAAATTTAGATAGTGTGTCATACCAAGCTCGGGGTGCTTGCTTCAACCCATATAGAGCTTTATCCAGTTTATAGACATGATTTGTATATGTATGATTAACGAAGCCAGGAGGTTGTGCAACATACACTTCCTCAGTTAAGATTTCATTTAGAAAGGCACTCTTTACATCCATTTGAAAGACTTTGAAGTCTTTATATGCAGCATATGCAAGAAACATGCGGATGGCTTCTAATCTGGCTGCTGGAGCAAAGGTCTCATCGAAATATATTCCTTATAGTTGTCTAAAGCCTTGAGCTACCAATCTAGCCTTGTTTCTAATTACTACACCATCCTTATTCAGCTTGTTCCTAAAGACCCATTAGTTCCTATCACTGAATGATTAGAAGGTCGAGGAACTAAATTCCATACATTATTTCTCTTAAATTGGCTAAGTTCATCTTGCATAGCATCTATCCAGCTCGAGTCTGCAAAGGCTTCTTCTATCAGCTTTGGTTCTATATGCGAAATAAATGCTGAATTGAAGTACTCATGCATTAGCTGGCCTCGTGTGCGAACAGGAGAATGAATGTTACCTATGATCTGCTTGGGTGGATGATTTCTATTCCACCGAAGATCAGATCCGATTGGATTTGCTCCTTGTTCGGCTTGGATTTCTGGTTGATTGGCTTCATCAGATACCACTTGATGATTTTCGTTGATAGCTTGTGGATCTAAAGCTGATCTTGATCCTAATTGATGTGAATGTTATTCCAGATTTGGATCAGATACCAATTGATGTATTGTAGAATATTCTTTCGCAACTTCTTGTCCAACAGTTGTTCCACTCCCCGCAGCTGTCACACTAGTTGAGATATGTTCCTGTACAGGGTCAACATTAGTCAAATCAATGACTTCGATGTTACGTGTCAGATCTGCTTGCGCATTATCGTGTGGTGTGTCCAGAGCTGGTTGTATCTCAGCTGAATGTCTAATCTGTGGCACATCATCACTTGATTCATCTAAGCTGGTTGATTCCAGACGTGTGCACAGATCATGTAAGCTCGCAGCTGAGTTGGAACAAAAACTGGTTTCATCAAATACCACGTGAGCTAATTCTTCAACCGTCAAGCTCCAGTTGTTAAACACTCTGTATGCTTTGCAAACTGCTGAGTATCCAAGAAACAAACCTGCATCAGATTTTGCATCGAAAGCTGTTAGGAGATTTTTACCGTTATTATGAATGAAACATCTGCACCCAAACACCCTGAAATAAGATATATCAGGTTTCTTATCACTCCAGATCTCATATGGGGTTGCACCATGAATCTTGTTAATCATATATCTGTTTTGAGTGTCGCAGGCTGTGTTAATTTATTCTGCCCAGAATTTTTGAGAAATCCGGAATATGTAATCATAGATCGAGCAACTTCTTTTGAAGTACGATTTCTCCTCTCAGCTAACCCGTTCTGCTGAGGAGTTCTAGCTGCTGAAATCTCATGCTTTATTCCAATGTTTTCTGGATAGGAGGATAGCTTATGATTTATATATTCAGTACGTCTATCACTCCTTATCCGATTGACAGTGCAAGATTTGTCATTTTGTAAATGTTTTATAAGATTAATCAACTGGTCTGCAGTTTGATCTTTTGATTTAAAAATAATACCCATACAAATTTTGTAAAACTCACCAACAAAAACCCAGGGTTGTAAATTTGTTCCCCCTAAGCTGGTTACGGGTATTGGCCCAAAAAGATCCATATGTAAAACGCTCTAAGCTTCGGGAAGACGAATACCGCTTTACTTTTAGAAGTGAACGAATTTTTTACCAGTTGACATGCAGAACAGATCTGTCCTTTAGAAAAACTTTATTTGGACATACCAGTGCTAGGAAAATCTGTTCAGATCCCAGATGATCTAACCAGTTGACAATGTAGGTATTCCCAGATCTGTTTCCTACTAACATTGTCATCCCATCTGGATTCTGAACTGTGCACGTGTGCTTTTGAAAGTTAACTTTGTAACCATTGTCACACAGCTGACTTATACTAGTCAGATTATAGCACAGATTCTCAACAACTAGAATATCATTAATTGAAAGATTACCATGGATAAGCTTACCCTTACCCACAGTGTTACCGTGAGAATTGTCGCCAAATAAAATTTTGGGTCCTTTGTGTGGCGTCAGATCTGATAACAACTTTCAGTTACCAGTCATGTGTCTTGCACAACCACTGTCCAGATACCATATGCTTGATTCCTCTGAAGCTTTATACATGTTATCCTGCAATCATGAAAATAAATTTTGGTACCCAATTTTACTTGGGTCCAGATCGGATTTCCCCTTTCGGGACCCATACTTGAATTACCTTAACAGTTTTACCAGTATGGATATCCAATAGGGTTCGTGCCAAAATCTTATGTGATCTGTTGAGATTTGGCTTCGCACTTTGACCGTTCAGATCTTGCTTGGGCTGAACCTTTACCCATACAGATTTGGCCTTCTTTGAACCACGCATTTGCTAGTTCGGAACAGACGACTTAGGTCCAAATTTCTCTTTGTCCTTCTCAAGTCTGTTCGTTAGCCAGTTGGGATTAGAGTTCTCAGTCTTGGTATACCAATACCACTTTTGCCCTTATGGTTCAGCTGTGGTGAGATCTGATCATCGTACTTAACAAACTCACATACATCGTGTATCACACTGGCTTTGAAAAAATTCATTTTCTTGAACTTGTCACCAGCCAGATCTGACAAAGTACTCATTCCCCCAGAGCTACTTTCACTAAAACTGAAACCTAAGCCAGAATTATCATTTAATGGCTTCTGGGTCTCATGCAGCTTGCCTAAGGAAACAGAAGCCTTAGTCCAGGAGCTCATCACTTGACTTAATCACTCATTTTCAGATGAGAGCTCATAGGACTTAATTCTCAAAACATCATTCTCAATATTCAGCTTACTCAACTCAGTTTGTAAACTGTCAGTATCCTCAAGCTGAGCACAGCTTGATTCAACTGAACTATTTTTCAAACATCAGTTTTCAGATTTTATTTCCTAAAATGTTTGAGATAGCTTTTGGAACTCATGGACCATTTCGTTGAGTGCATTGATGAGGTTCTCTCGTGTAAATTCACTATTGGAAAAGTCAAATACCTCATCATCTGTTGTTTGGTTGGCCATCAAACAGTGGACATCTTCTTGCTCACTCTCGCTGGAAGAACTTCTTGATGTTGTCTCCGAGTCTGAGTTTGCCCAGTTCTTGTTGGTCTCCTCTGCAAAAAGTACTTTTCGATCATTCTTCTTGTTGGGCCTCTTCTCAAATATGTTACGCCCTGTGGACCTTTCTTTGGATCGCTCCGTGGACTTCTTCTCATATTTCTTGGGCCTGTTGCAAAATGCCCTGGTTCACCACAGTTATAACAATTTAAATCAGTAGAGATCTTTTAAGATTTGTGTCAGGCCCTGTGTTACTAACAATTAACACATAATAAACGCAAAAACACGGAAGCTTAAAATCAGGGCTTGAAAATTTTTCGAAATACAATGGGCCTGAACTTCAAATCATACATTCAAAATATTCAATACTCAAAATATGAGTTAACTCAAACTCATACAACAAGTAACCACATAATATCAATTCAAAATACAGATCCCCAATACATGATAACACGGGGCATTCCCCGGTTCAATACATATCATAAATAGACTTGGACTCAGTGACGCGGGGATCGACCAGCTGAACTTCCACTCTGCCCAGCTATGTTACATGAAACTCCTGAAAATGGGCAACGCAGACCCAAACAACAAAAGTAGGAAAACAAGTACGAGGTCAAGCCTCAGTACGAAGAGCTATCAAAGCAGATAAACATACAACATGCTATAAATCAATGCTATGAATGCATGAGGCTTTCAAAGGAAATCAATCAGCTAGACCGGTGTAACAACCGGCAAATCATATCATATCGCTTCTATACCACGGTCAGGGGTTGGAGAAGAAGAGATAAGAAATAACTGGCTCAAAATAATTCTAAGTGTCGATCAACACTTCTATAAATACCTCTTAAATCCTCGCCTGCTGATTCATTAAAACCAATCGAAGTGTCCAGCAGAAGTCTATCAGCAGCAGCCCTCTCTTTTCCTTTCGTTAAATTCAGCAGCAACGACCAAATAAACAATCGCACGAAAACCTCCAAAACGACACCGTTCCAACTTATCAAAACGACTCCGTAGAAAACACCAGCTGACAACAGCTCTCGCAAGCAAAACAACAAAGAGCTGGTAACAGCTCTCTCTTCAAAACAATTCATCTGTTGGTCACGTAAAATCACTCAAAACGACGACGCATCTACTAATCCAAACGACGTCACTTTAGTTACATAAACAATGCTGCCAACAGCTGATCTCTAAAATGCAAAGCTCAAAACGCAGCGTTTCAACTAATTCAAACGACGCCGCTTCTCAACGCTCTTGTATTTGCGCGCCTGCTGATTAGCAGCAACCAGCACAACGCAATCTACTACCAGTAGCAAGGAATACATCACACCTACGTCATCATATCTATTAACAGCTCTTGCGACTGATTCCTCAAACTATCAGCTGATCGCTCCACACAAGCGCAACTGCTGAATCCAATAGTCAACACTCCAAAATGTTGACTAACACGTGTCGCTTCCTCGTTCAATCTCACGCTAAATGCAATATCTACCGGCAACAATCTCAAACTCGAAACTAAACCAGCAGCTCTCATTGCGTCACGCTGACGTCATCTCTGCTGATTCAAAAATTCACCAGCATGAGCTACAGTAACCTGCTGCTGATATTTCGCTCCAAAACTCGCTACGACGAAATTCCAAAAATTAACGCAACGATCAAAATAGCAGGAACCTCAAAATTTACGTGATTAATCCCAAATCAAATCAATTAATCACTAATCTAATTTCTCAATCCTCACATTCTCCCCAACTTAAGAGATTTCGTCCTCAAAATCAAAGGCAAACACAGGGAAGAATTAATCAAACATGCAAATCTGCACTAACAACTCATCAAATTCAAAGCAAAACCAGAGAATTACCTCGAGATTCTGCACGCTCAGTGCTCAAACAGATGAGGCCAATCCTGCCTCATCTTCTCCTCAACCTCCCAGGTTGCTTCTTCTCGGCCGTGCTTGCTCCATTGGACCATCACCAACGGAATAATCTTGTTCCTCAGCTGCTTCTCCTTCCTATCCAAGATCTGCACCGGATATTCGACATAACTCAAGGCAGAATCCAGCTCAACTTCGTCAGTTCTCAAAACGTGGGTCGGATCCGGCTCATATTTTCTAAACATTGACACATGAAACACGTCATGCATCGCGGCTAACTCCTCGGGCAGCCTCAGTCTATAAGCCAATTGTCCAATCCGCTCGATAATCTCAAAGGGACCAACGAATCTGGGAGCCAATTTGCCTTTAAATCGGAATCTCATCACGCTCTTGAAAGGAGAAATCTTGAGAAACACACGATCGCCTACCTCAAACTCTAACGGTCGACGTCTTCTGTTCGCATAACTCGAGAAACGGTCTTGGGCAGCCTTCATTATACTCCGGATCAAATCAATTTGGTCTTTCATGTGCTGAACAAACTCCGGTGTAGAAAGCTGTCTCTCACCAACTTCTTCCCAACAGATCGGGGATATGCACTTTCGACCATACAAAGCCTCAAACGGAGCCATTCCAATAGTGACTTGGTAGCTGTTGTTATACGAAAACTCCACCAAGGAAAGCGAATCCTGCCAGCCACCGCTGAAATCCATAACTACTGCTCGCAACATATCCTCTAAAGTCTGGATAGTCCGCTCAGACTGTCCGTCTGTCTGTGGGTGATAGGCTGTGCTCATCGCCAATCTCAAACCCATTGCTGTTTGCAGACTCTTCCAAAAGCGAGAAGTGAACCTCGGATCTCTGTCAGACACTATCGAAACCGGAACTCCATGCAAACTAACCACATGGTCGATGTACAACTTCGCCATCTTTTTCATCGAACACCTCACATCATAGGGAATGAAATGGGCTGACTTCGAAAGTCTATCAATCACAACCCAAATAGCATCGCATCCCCTACTCGATCGAGGTAGATGAGTCACGAAATCCATGGCGATGTGCTCCCAATTCCATTGGGGCACTTCCAAGCTCTGCAGCAAACCACCAGGTCTCATCCTCTCAGCCTTGACCTGTTGGCAATTCAGACATCTAGCAACAAAAGCAGAAATTTCGCTCTTCATACCTGCCCACCAGTAGTGAGACTTCAAGGCATGGTACATCTTTCGCTCGCCTGGATGCACACTGTACCGACTCAATGTGCTTCATTCATAAGGGTCTCCTTCAAATCAATCAGGTTAGGAACTACTAATCTCCCTCGAAATCTTAAACATCCATCAGAAGCAACAGAGAAATCACCAGACTGACCCGACTGCGCCTTAATCCTCAACTCATGGCTATAGGGGTCGGTCTTCTGCGCCTCCCTGATGTTCATCACAATCTGCGGTTCCACCTGAAGAGAAGAAACAAAGAAATACTGATCACCCGGCTGGAATCGCCAACCAGAAGTACTCAGCTCCTCATGAACTTTCTAAATACTCAAGGATGCTAACATATCAGGCTGGGTCTTTCTGCTCAAAGCGTCGGCTACTAAGTTCACACGCCCAGGCTGATATTGAATCTCACAATCGAAGTCCTTAATCAATTCCATCCAGCGTCGCTGCCTCATGTTCAAATCCGACTGCGTGAAGATATATTTCAGGCTCTTGTGGTCGGTGTACACCACAAATTCTTCACCATAGAGATAATGCCGCCAAATCTTCAAGGCAAACACTATCGCAGCCAACTCCAAATCATGAATCGGGTATCTCGTCTCGTGAGGCTTCAGCTGTCGAGACGCATACGCAATCACGTACCCGTTATGCATCAAAACACACCCCAAACCACTCAGAGAAGCATCGGAGCACACAACAAATCCTCCGGAACCAGACGGTAGGGCCAAAACAGAGCAGTAGTCAACTTCTCCTTCAGCGTCTGAAAACTGTACTCGCACTCATCAGTCCATACATATCTCTTATCTTTCTGAGTCAACTGCGTCATAGGCCTGGATATTGAAGAAAACTTCTGAATGAAACGCCTATAATAGCCGGCCAACCCCAAGAAACTACGGATCTCTGAAACATTTCGAGGTCTCTCCCAGTTAAGCACTGCTTCGACCTTGCTCGGATCTACAGAAATCCCTTGTGCTGAAATCACGTGACCCAAAAAGATAATCCTGTCGAGCCAAAACTCGCACTTGCTG